>JAKTVF010000064.1:0-55024 GCA_030557055.1 Candida tetrigidarum
TTTCCACTTTTTTCATTTGTTCACACATAAGCGAATACACATAGTTAATTGATGAATTTGCGATGATTGGAAAGTCGATTTCTTGCTCTTTCGAATCCACCGTAGTTGGAGTGTTTGACATCTTGGGTTCGTTTGGAATTACCAGAAGTACCACCAGTGAAAAAGGAGTTTTTTTGGGTTTTTTGGGGTTTCCTCCGAGAAGTTCCGAGGAGTTCCCAATTTAATCACCTTGATTCTTTCATTAATAGTTAAATGGGAGTACATGATTCATCCAAAATTCGATTACCAATAGAAAGCCTTGCTTCTGCCGTCTTGAATCCGTCGTGTTCCAATTGATTGGCACTTCTGGTTCTCTTAATATTAACAGAAATACCATCGTGGAAGAAAATGCCCTGCGTGAAATTCCGTCTTTTTTTTCCACTTTGTTTATATTTTCACAGTTCACTGAATACACATAGTTAATCGACGATTTTATCACCATTGGAATGCCAGGTTTCTGAACTTTCCAATCCATCGTAGATGTATTGTCTTGCGTTAACAGGACACTTAGTAATACCAGAAATGCCATCGAGGAAAAAGGGGTTTTTTTCGAGTTCCTTCGAAAAATTCCGTTTTCGACCCCCCTGGCTCTTTCATCAATAGTTACGTGAGTTCGAATGAAAAATCGATGATTCCGTCACCACTGGAAAGCCTGGTTCCTGTGGTTTCTAATCCGTCCGTTTTAGATTGAATGGCATTTCTAGTTCTCTTAATATTCACGAAAAACCCATCGTGGAAGAAAATGACCTGTCCAATCGCCCGAAAAAATTCCGCCTTTTTTTCCACTTTGTTTATGTCTTCACAAATAAGTGAATACACATAGTTAATCGATGATTTTGTTATCATTGGAAAGTCTGGATCCCGAAGTTTGGAATCCACCGTAGTTGCACTGTTTGGCACTTCTGGTTATCTTAGTATGACCACAAATGCCATCGTGGAAAACGGGGTTTTTCCCGGTTTTTGCCAGTTCCTCCCCAAGAAATCCCTCTTTCGTTTACGTTCATTGCTGGAGCAAATATGTAGATGGTTTTGCACAGTTAGTCCAGGATTCGGTCTCCACTAGAATGTCCCATGTCTGGTGTCATAGTTCTTATGTAGTTGCATTGTTTTGGAGTAAAGAGTTTGTTTAGTAGTCAAGAAAATACCATCATGGAAAAAATTCTTCGTCCAATTTCAAGTAGAAAATGGGATTTTTTCTGATAAAAAAAAATCTCTTTCCCATAGTTAAGAAAGCAAAGGATATTACCAGCGCTGGCCCAATCGGTGCGTGTATTGGTATTGAATGCCGGGCGGAAGTGGCGAGGTGTGTCCAAATTCTTATGCTCCTGCATATAAGCACAGCATCGGATGCAGGTACCCGCATACGGACCATGTTTTTGTGTAATATATAATCAAGTCGGAAGAAGTTTTCATGATGGGTGGGGCAAGGTTAGAATTTGGCAGTACTACAGTCTGGGTGAATAGTGACAATTTTGTCATTTGTCAACTTGAGGAGGTATTCAAATTGATATTATCAATGCTACTAAGCTAATTTGTTGCAATTTAACGAAGGTGGTCATGGAGGTTAATGGACATTTAGTTGTACTAGTTATCTACATGGTATATTCTTGTTCCCAGTATGACCTAAAAAAAAAAACGAAGCCAACAAATAATATTAAGTATATAAAAGAAATAAAATAATAATAACAATATTAATAATAAACAGAATAAAGAATAAAAATAAAACGCATGGAATAAATAAAAACCTTCATTCCTCTATTAGTCCAATAAATTAGCGATGAAGCAAATTCCTCCACCCCACATTATGCCTTGAACGGCTTTCTTCAACCAAACTGGTCGAATATTAGTGGTTAATCTTGCACAATTGAAACCTTCGCTTTCCACACCGACTCCCCATTGAATGTCACTCCTGACGTTACATATTTTCCAAAAATTCCACCATTGGGCGTCCTGACATGGCTCTAATCTCAATAAGTTCTTACTTAATGGACCCGTAGGACCTTCGATGTACTTGTAACCACCCACAATGGAATAAACCTGACGGGAATCATTGGATGGTAATGTATCGTCTCCCCAATGACCACTGAAAGACAACCAATTACCGTATTCCCATTCCCTGCCAACATGTTTAGGATTGGAATTATTACCTGGGAACACACGTTTGCCATCGTAAGTATAACACAAGTAGTTTAAAGATGGGTTCCACAATGGACCTCTGTCGGTAAAATCACTCAAAATAGTGTATGGTAAATCATGAGGGTGTTGCCCAACACTAGGATAATTGGCATGAGTGCCTCTGGCACTGAAGATTATGGGATGGTTTGGATCCATTTGGTATTTTTCCAAGTTTTGGTAATAGTAACCACCGCCACCACTATGAGCAGACATCCAAACAATAATCGGTTCGCCCTTGTAATATCTCACCAAAGAATGTTCCCAGTCTCCAACGTGGTCTCCATATGGACCTTGACCCATGACAAACGGACCCAAATTGAACGAATAGAAATAGAACCAGTAGGCGTCGATCCAGCCATTACCTTTATCCACTACGATCAAAGTGGCTGGTGCATCTTTAATTTCCCCATCAATCAAACTTGGTTTGTTCTTAAGTCCAGTGATCCATTCAGGGTCAGCATCAAAGTCGGAATTCGCGGTTAAGAATAAATCTGTACTATTTGGCAATTTGGATAATTTGTCCAAGTTCATATCCTCTTCCGTCCCTGGGTAAACAGTACCATTTCTCCAACGAACATGGAAATTGGTGACGAATTTCTTGATGTCATATGGGAAGTATCTCTCTTCACTGTAAAGGTAAACCAATGGTGCGTACTTGATAACGTAGTCAGGGATTTCACCTGGTTGTAATGTTCTTTGTGACGCCTTAGGGAAACTTACCACTGGGGGATAATCTTTATAATATAATGGGTCGTGTAAAATACTTTCGATCTTGATTTCTCTTGACTCGTCATTAAGAACATTTTGGATATAACTGTCTCTGGACACTTCAAAAAATGAAGGTTGGTCTTCCTCCAATGATGACGATGACGATGATGATGCTAAGCAGTACGGTAATAGTAAACTTAGTGTTGTGGTTGCTAATTTTTTTATCTGCATCGTAGCACGTGTATTACTGTGTGATTATGTGTGTGGAGTAAATGTCTCTATTATTATCTGTAAATCGAGTTTTCAGGAGAAAGCAAACTGTCTATATGGCTGAGTTCGGTTGGGTAGTTAGTGTGTAGACTGTATGTATATAGTTGGTTGTAAAAACAAAAAAAAGGATTTTTCTTATTAAATAAAAAAGCGATAAAAAGAGACAGATGAGGGTTAGTTTATAATGAATAAAATGTAAGGATTGGTTGTAAATGACTAAAAAAAAAAAAAGAAAGATCACCAATTGCTGTTTGTTTCTTTTTTTTTATTGTTATTATTTTTGTGTTATCGGCCATAAATATATACATGTTTTTTTTTGTTTTGGTGCCTGGTACACGCAACTGGTTATTTAATCCGTTCGCAGTACCTAACACCACGCCACGCCCGCTGACAGGGGAATGGATACACCCTGCGATATTGACAATGCGAATTCGGTGTTTATTTTTTTTTAATTTTAATTTTAATTTTATTTTGACGTACACGTTTGTAGAGCTATATAGTTATTATTTATTCTTGATAGATTCTAATGGACATTATTACTACTGATAATAACAATGTAATGACTATAAATATAAATTCTAGAAAACAAACACTTGGTCACCTAATTTGGAGACTGGTTTAGCCTTGTCAAATCCTAAACTAACAGCAGATTTCTTCATAGCACTAACCATTGGTGGTGGACCACACAACAACAAGTTGGTTTCACCAGAAGGTTTTGGTAAATGAGTATCTATAATTTCTGGAGTAACAAACCCAACAGAACCTTCCCAGTTAGAAGGAGCTTCGTTCAAGACGTAATGGATCTTGAACTGGTCTGGGTGTCTAGTAGCATATTTATCCAATTCTTCTCTCAACAAAATATCAGATTCAGTAACATTGGCATAAACCAAATGAATCTTGGTTTTATCTTCTGGGTTGTTCAAAACAGCAGTGATGATTTGGTACATTGGTGCAATACCAGTACCACCAGCAATCATACCAAAGCTTTTAACCATGTTTGGAGTATAAGTGAAAAACCCTTTTGGACCTCTGATTTGGACGTGGTCACCAATGTTTCTTGAACCAACGTGTTTAGAAATGTTACCGTTTTCATAGGTCTTGATCAACAAGTCAAAGTGTCCCAATTGGTCGTCGGTGGAAATTGGGGTATAAGATCTAACAACTTCTTTACCATCGATGGTAGCACCAATGGAAATGTGTTGACCAATAGGTAAACCCAATCTGTCAGTCAGTTTAGGTAATCCAAATCTGTAGATAGCGGAGTTGTGACTGACTTTGGTTTTTTCAATCAACGGAAAGTGTTGGAATTCATCTGGTTTCAATACTGGTTTCTTCTTTTGGGATTGTTTAAAGAAATACAAGACAATGAATGAAGAGATGATACTGGCAATAGTGGCGAAAATAACCAACGGGTTTGGTTCAGATGTAGCGACGGCTTCAACGACTGGTTCAGACATGGTGGGATTGTAGTGAGGAATAATAAAGGAAAAGAAAACACGAAGGAGTCTGTACTATTTTAAAAAAAAAAAAAAAAATCGATTTAAAAATGTTGACAATCTCTGCTGATTTTATTTATTGTTTTTCTTTCCCACATGAAAATGAAAAACTACTCCACTCACCCATCACATTAACACCACCAAAGAACACCAAAAAAAAAAGAAAAAAAAATAAAAATTTTTTCGTGTGAAAAAAAAGACCCAACGAAACCGGAACCCGAAATAATATTGTCGTCGTATTTCCGTGCGGTCGATTACCACTTTCGTTTCCCTATACCCAATAAAGTAACAATATCCCGTCGGGGTATACAAAACTCGGGGGAAGAGAGATGCGCTAATGCATTTACTATTTACAAACTCATTCATTAATAATTATCGCTTACTGATCCTATGACCGTCATTCCTTGTCCCCTTCATCTTCTCCGTCTTCGTCATCATCAGCACTTTTGACATTCCATTGGCAACTAATATCCCATCTCGAACCTTTGGCATTAATACTAACATATTTAATAAACTTTAACACACTAGGGTCTCTAACCATCAAAGTCAAGGAATTCCATTTACATTGATTGGTAAACAACACTGGGTCGTCGTTTGGATCACTTGCTTTATAAATAGCAGGATCGTCTTCTTCGTCGTCGTCGTCTTCTTCTTCGTCTTTACCTGCCATACATAACTCATACCCACCAAATTCTCCAGATTCCCAATGTTTGGCCACGGCAGCAGTTGGAGTCAAATTCAACGTTGCTTCAAGTAATACATTCTCTTCATCTTCATTACGGGCAAGTTTTTTATCAGTAGTCGTAGCCAAAATGAAGTCATGTCCTGGTCTGAAACGACGAATTAAAACTTGATCAGATGTCACAATTAAAGACGTAATTAACTTGATCCATTTCTTGAACGCAACAGATTTCAAAAATGATGCCAAGGAAATTAATTTAGCATCAACTTCGTTCGCGGAACTCAAGGCACTGGACAAGAGTTCAAAATTAGGGAACTCTTGTGGTCCAATCTTATTCGCATAATTAATCCCTTCTTCAGTTAATTCTATAGGGGATTTCCCGTCGATATACATATACCTTTGTTTATGCGGAGGCACAGCTATTTTCCATGGATGTGATACTTCATCGGATACTTGTGGAGTTGGAGTATTTATTTCGACATCTCTCATAGCAACTCTTAACGGATCAGCATATTCAGGTTTCAAAATTTCGTTAATTTCAACTATAGACTCCTCCAAGAAGCGATCATTTAAACTAGCTAGCATCTTGGGAGACAAATATGCTGGGTTTATAAACTCACTTAAATATTTTACTTCCAGTTCAGTCAACTCTTTAGTGAATTCAAGAAGTTTAACTTGTTCAACATCTAAATCGTTTCTAATTGGTTTAGGGAAATCAAACTCTTGTAATTCTTTACTTTGCAATTGTTGTAATGTAGATCTTGCTTCAGTTGCTTCTTGTTCACCTGGGATGTATCCATCTTCACCCGGTTGTGGAATATGGAACCATCCTTGTATCGATAATCTATGTTTATCAAATCTAACTTCTTCAACGTCATGGAATGATAATCCTGGTTGTACCGTGAAAAATGCAATTTGATTAAATTGAGGCGTGAATTTAGCACTAAAATCAGTCTTAGGCACATTAGGAACAATAGATGGGAATAATCTCAAAGATCCACCAAATTCAGGCTTCCATAATTTATCTGGCTCAGGTAGATATAAAATAAAACTAACCCGTCTACTCCCAATAACATCATCATGGGTTAATAAATGACATCCTTTTCTGTAAGTATTTATACTCATATCGGTCTTAACTCCACTTAATTTCCCACACCCAGTTACTTTACTGATTACGTCTCTGAATTCTTGTGAATAAATTGCTGCACGTAATTTATACAAACTTGGCAATCGCAGTAAATCGTCCCAGTTTAATCCTGATAAGTTGGCTAAATCACCCAGTTGGAAAACTTTATAGATATCAGTCTCCTTCTTGGTGAATGCAATTTGCGATAACACTTCTTTTCTAACATTTCTTAATAAAGTATCATCAATTAAATTGGTAATGGCTCCCCATTTATATGGCACGGCATCGGCAACTTGGTGTTTTAATTCATCTTGGAATTTGGTGTCCCATATTTTACTAGTGAAAAATGAATGAATATCATCCTTGCTAAATGAGGTGTTTTGTTTCTTAGCCTCAGGAGTCGCCTCCTTTTCAGTATGCGTTCTTTTACTTGGTGTCATGGTTCTTGTTCAAGAAGAGGTCAACAACCATGAAGTAGTCTCTTTTTTTTTTTGTTTATCGCATAGTGAATTTTTCACTCCATCATTCTTTATTATTTTTTTTTTTTGTTTGTTTTTGTTGTAATTCGCTTTTGTGGGATGAGCTGATTTATTAGATCATATAATAAATATTTCTTGACACACATGCACAAAATAACATCAGCTGTTTTCAGGGTATTCAGACATTATTATAAGCCTGTCATGTTACCACACACAATTAAGAACGTAATCCTTCAGCGGCTTGTTATTATTGGTGGACCTATCTAGTTGTATTTACAACCATACTTGTAGAAGGGTTGTTGCGAAGCCACGGGTCCAATTAACAACCTCTCCGGATCCCCGGTTTAGTAGGAGGTGGTTTATTAACTAGGATTAAAGGGGGTAATATGATGGTTCCACGTGTTGGAAGGTAGTTATATATTGAATGATATTATAAATAATGATCCAAATTCCCAGTTGTTTAATTAAGTTGAGTAAATTTCATGAGTAGCCTTATTAACTATTTCAATCCAACACTACTCCTGTTCCGGAATTACATTAAAATTACGAAAATATTTTTTCTTTTCTTTCCTTGTATTTCCATTTCTCACGTGCCATATTCGCGTGTAATTGAGTCATATTTGCAAGACAACAATTAAACAATTTTTTTTTTTTTCATTTCATTTTTGTTTCTTTTTTTTTCAACATTCTTGATCTAAATCTTTTTCAACAAACTTTCTTTCTCTTTTGAACAACAAACTATAAAGAACATGTCTAGCTCACCGTCTCGAGTCTCACAGCCTCCACCTCCTCCAAGGTCTTATAATTCAGTTACAGATTTCCAAAAAGTTCCATCTTCACCAAACTCCGGTACAGGCTCCAATGGATGGATCGTACAAAAATTTGGTGGGACCTCAGTTGGGAAGTTCCCAGAAAATATTGTTGATGATATAGTTAAAGTCTATTCAGGAAGCAATCGAGTTGCAGTTGTTTGTTCTGCAAGATCGAGTAATACCAAAAGCGAAGGAACTACCAGTAGATTATTGAGAAGTGCTGAATTGGCTGAAGATAATCAAGATTATCGACCATTATTACAAGTTATTGAAGATGACCATGTGAACAATGCCAATGATCGTATCAAGGATGAACAAATCAGAAAAGAATTGATTCAAGACACCAAAAAGGAAATCGAACATGTTAGAGAATTATTACATGCTTGCATGATCATTGGTGAAATTAGTGCTAGATCGTTGGATTCAATCATGTCAGTTGGTGAAAAATTATCTTGTTTGTTCATGGCTGCATTGATGAAAGACCATGGATTGAATGCCAAATATATAAATCTTTCGGATGTCATCCCATTAAACTATGATTTCAATAATGGGTTTGACGATTCTTTTTATGCATATTTATCCCAACAAATTGGTAATAAGATCTTGGAATTTAAAGACGAAGAAGATGCCATTCCTGTTTTGACGGGGTATTTTGGTGTTGTTCCTGGAGGTTTATTGAATGGTGTTGGCAGAGGATATACTGATTTGTGTGCTGCCTTAGGTGCCGTGGGGGTTCAAGCTGACGAATTACAAATTTGGAAGGAAGTCGATGGGATCTTCACAGCTGACCCAAGAAAAGTTCCTAATGCTAGATTATTAGATAGTGTTACACCTGAAGAAGCTGCTGAATTGACCTATTATGGTTCCGAAGTCATACATCCATTTACTATGGAACAAGTCATCAAGGCAAAAATCCCAATTAGAATCAAAAATGTCGAGAATCCAACTGGTAATGGTACGATCATTTATCCTGATAACATTGGTAGACGTGGTGAAGCAACCCCACCTCACCCTCCTGTTGTTTATGAACGTTTGAATTTGAATATATTACAAAAGAAACGATCAGCAACAGCAATCACTGCAAAACAAGACATTGTGGTTATAAATATACATTCCAACAAGAAAACATTGAGTCATGGGTTCTTAGCTCATGTTTTCACCACGTTGGATAAGTATAAGTTGGTCGTTGATTTGATTTCAACTTCCGAAGTTCATGTGTCTATGGCATTGTCGGTTCAAAGTGATCAAGAATTACAATTGAAACATGCTTTGATGGAATTGAAGAAAATGGGTACCGTTGATGTCACCAAAAAGATGACTATCGTTTCCTTGGTTGGTAAACAAATGGTTAATTTCATTGGTATTGCTGGGAATATGTTTAAAGTATTGGCTGATGAGAAAATCAACATTGAAATGATTAGTCAAGGGGCAAATGAAATTAATATTAGTGCTGTTATAAATGAAAAAGACACACTCAGAGCATTGCAGTCAATTCATGCTAAATTGTTGGAAGGGGCTGCAATTGAAGGTTCACTGGCCGTGGATTCTCGTTTAGCATCATTAAAATTACAATCCATATAGAATATAGACATTACAAAAGTACATGCATACATACATACATACATACATACAAACAAACATGCTAATGCACAGATAGATATTTATTTATTTATTATAATCATCATCGGGGTTTTTGGTTCCTCTTTTTTTAAAAAAAAATTAAAGAGACAAAAACAAAAACGACTACAAAAGAAAAAAAAAAAAAAAGAAAATATTCAAACCTACTTTAAAGTATAAACTTTATAACCTTGACAGTATTGGCAGTTGAATTTAAATATCGAAATCGCCTGATTCTCTACCGCTTGTAACAGCACTGGTACTCAATTTATGCTGTTCATCAATCAACTCTTCAAAATCTTTGACCATACCATCTAACAACTCAGTGGCCAATTTATGATAGGCCAATTGAGCTTTAATCAATTCCAAGAATTCTTCCAAAGGTTTAGCATTTTCCAAGACATTTTGCATGATATTTATAGCATCTTCAACGGTATTTGCAAATTCATCCTCGGCACTTTCCATATCAACTCTCAATTTTGGTTCCTTTTGAGGGTTATTACAATTAGCTAAATTACTTCTTGCCAAGTCATAATCAATTCTTTTATCTTCAACTTTCTTCTGGATGCTATTTGATTGACTGATCAATGATCTCAATGTGGTGGTCAAGGGTTTGTTAAATTTGGATTTGATCAATTGGTCCTGACCCAATCTGGCGTTGGCAATCTTGTTCATATTTGAAGAATATAAATCCAATCCTTTAACTAAAGGATCAGAAGCTTTATCAGAAGTCAAAATGGAGCCATCAGTAGCTCTACTCAAAGCATGGTATAAGGTCTTTGGTGGTTTGTATTCACCATTATTTGGGTTAACCAAAGCTGCTTGAGCTTCAGCAGTAGTAGTAGCCTTGGCAATGTTGGAAACCCTGGTGGTGACATTTTTACCAAATTCAGATAAGTTTTCTTGAACGTTGGATGGGTAATCGTAGCTTTCATTCTCATAATTATTGGTGATTTTCAAGACGTTCTTGTACAAATTTTCAATGTTGTTACACTTATTGGCTAATTCTATGTATTCGGATGGTAATTGACTAATATCGTCTTCCTTAATGTTACCCATTTTTTCTTGAACCATTCTGGAGGTTCTTTGAGCATAAGGCACAACTTCTTTGTTGAATTCAGTTGAGATCTTGTCACCAAAAGATTTCAAATCCTTGGTGAAATTAGCAAAGTTGAATGACATTGTTTGTATATTGTTGTCGGTGGTGTTGTTGTTGTTGGTAATTACTGGTTGGTAAATGACAGTTGTGATTGTGGTTGTTGATAAGAGAACTTAAAAAAAAAATTTTTTTTTGTTTTTTGCTTTATTTTGTCAGTTTTTTATTTTATTTTTTTTTTTTTTTCTTATTTGTCCTTTGGTTTTGGTTTTTTTGTCGCTCCTCAATTTTGCTTTATTTGTATCACGCGTGCGCCCCGCAATCTTGGTTAACCTTGTAACCACCATTTGAGTATTTAATACTTTATTGGCAATATATAAATATACTAATACTCTAAACCGTTGTTGAAGAATTCAAGAACACCTTCAGTTAATCTCTTTCCACTTTCCAAAATCTCATCATTGTTATTGGCAGGAGCAACACATAATCTAAAGAAATTACTTCTATCTTTGCTAAACTCTTTATCAACAGTCATGTTGTAACCAGGAACTACCAATACACCATAAGAGATCAATTTCCATAATAACAACTTCATCTTGGCAAAAACGTCAACATCTTTAGGTAAGTTAACCACAAATGTAACGAACATACCTGCTTGAGGGTCAATCACATCCACATACCCTTTTTTATAAGCTTCACTTTCAAATATCGAATACAATAATAAATCCTTTCTAAAAGAGTAATTCAATCTCATTTTCAATATCCATTCTAACCATCCTTCCACACCATTGAAATTATCCTGGATTACGTTGTTGACAATATTTTGTGTTAATCCCAGGGCACCCCTGTTGACAACTTCACTGTAGTTCTTAATAGCTTCGATAATTTTCTTATGAGCAATAACAAAACCTAATCTCAATCCAGGGGCAAATAATTTGGAAAATGTTTCTACTCTAACCACTCTACCACTAGTATCTATCTCAAGATACGATGGAGTCAAATGGTTCTTCAAATAATCTTCCACAGTAATATCGCTCACATTCTTTTGTTGTTGATGGTGTTGTCCATGGAGATCTGGTTTTTGGTATGGTGGCAATGTCAAATATCCATATGGATCATCTTCAATAATTGCAAAATCATATTTTTCAGCCAACGCATATACTTGTTTTCTAAATTCCAAAGATTGAGTGAAACCCGTTGGATTTTGACCCGTGGCTATGGTATACAAAGCTTTAGGTTTACGTAAGCCTGGATGCTCTTTTTCCCAATTTTCCAATAATCCAGTAAGATGGTCCAAATCAATCCCGTTTGAATTTTTCTCCAAATTGATCTTAACTGGTATAGCAATAGCACCGGCATTACCCAGGAATCTTAAAAATGGACTAAATGTGAATTCTTCAACTAGGACAACGTCTTCCGGGTCTAATAACGCATCGGCGGCTTTATTTAACCCGTCACTGGCCCCATTAGAAATAAATGATGACCAGTCATCATACACTGGATTATGGGTTCTTTTGATGAAATCCTTGGTGAATTGTAATAATGGTTCATGTCCTTCAACTGCAGCATATTGTAGTCCCGATTTCAATCCAATTAACTTTGGATCGCTGGGTTCTCTTTCGATATGCACGGTATTTAACGACAGATTGGTGGCAGAAGAATCGGATAATTTCAAAGCTGACAATTTCTCAGCCTCAGTTGTCGTCCCATTACCACTACCAATACCATTACCGTTGGTACTTGCATAATCTTGTTTATTAGTATCACCTAAAGTTGTTTGGAATGGATATTTAACAAGGTTAACATCAATTGAGTCAATTGGGAAAAAGCCATGATTCGGAGTACCATAAGATAAGAATAATGGGTTTGGATGTGGTTTAAACCCAGCTGGTACGTCGCCATTTGGGGCATTGGTGAAATGTAAGGAACTTCTCGAGGCAGCACGTTTGGAAACCAAATGAGATGGATCTGTAGCAGTGGACATGGTAATTACAAAGGTGTTGATAAAAATCTCTTACCTATTACTGTGAAATTAGTTTAAGACACAATTCAAGAGGTATTTATAATGTGGACAAAGAAAAAAAAAAATAGTTGATTAGTAATCGTTTCTACGGGGATATGAAGTTTCCGTGAGCCATAGCTTATCGATAATATTTCATCATTTGTGGGATCCACACCCACACATTTGATGCACCTCCACTTAAATATTCGCAGGCTAATGTACCTCTCGCACCTTACACGACCGACGAGCTAACTACCTAAATTGGATAACTATTCCGCTACTATATATAAACAACTAAACTATATCTCCATGTCTTGGTCTCGAGTTATTACATCATCATCATCTTGAAAATGTTGGTTTCCACCTTCAACATCAACATCGTCATCATCGTCATCATCATCTAGATAATTCAACTCTTTACACGCTTTGTATTCTTCAACAACAGACTTCACGGCTTCTCTAGATTGGCTAAACAATTCCATGACTTCATTCTCTTCTTCTAAACTAGTATAATATTTATTCAAATATGCCTTTCTTTTAATTAACAAATCATATTGTTTCAATATCTTAGTAAACACATCGGCAATGGACGTATTATTGGTTATTTGGACTCCGTCTAAATTATTATTATTAGATTTGATAAATTGTGATTTCTTACCATGTACCACCTGAACAGATCTAGCAGCCCACGGTACAAATTGGGTTCTTTGTTGTGATTTCAATATCCCTTTACGAATCTCTCTTCGATCTAGGTTGTTGCCAATTAAATAATTCAACATCGTTATATAATGGGTATCATTGTTAACTCGATTTGTTTTGTATCTATCATTGGACAATTCCAATATCATGTCGTATTCATTAATATAATTGTGTTTTTGAGAACTAAATGGCGCTATCGCACCAGTTAAAAATTTCAAATCAGGGGATGGAACCAAATTTGAAATTATGGACTCAATGGAACTGTACATATACCCAGGGAACCTTAATGGATTCGATAATGACGCTGAGACACTAGCAATTAATTTATTAGCTCCAAGAAATAAATCCTCATTACCGTTACGATTGTTGTTGTTGCTGCTGTTATTATTATTGCCATATTGCAGATGGTTATTATTATTGAATAACGAGTTCTCTATTCTGTTTAAGGAATCGTTATGAAATATTAATGTAGCATCACTATAATCAATCAATCTTTTCAAAGTCAAGATGGAGTTATATGGCTGGACAACAACATCGGAGGTATCTTCATTAGAAGGAAATATTGAAAAAGTATTCAACAATTTCTTATGTCCATATCGATCACTTAGTAATTCCAAAACTTTACTTCCAACTCCGGATCCAGTACCTCCAGCAATACTGTGAAATAATTGGAAATTAGATAAGTTACTACACTTGTCCGCCTCTCTATCGATCAAATTAATCAAGGTTTCTTCTTCTTCAGTACCATATTTGTACCCATTTATCCAATTATTAGCAGCTCCGTTGCCTTGTTCACTGAGATGTACGTTTCTTGGGTTGAACATTGGTAATGCCGATGTACTTTTGCCAATAACTGAGGGTTCCATGTCTACCAATATAGATCTTGGCGTGTATCTATTAGAAGAATCATTCAATGTGAAGAACAATTCAGGATGGTCATCACGGTATTTTGTCGATGTTGCTGTCACTGTTGTTGCAGTTGGTGATGTCGTTTCTTGTGTATTAACATTAGTCAAGTCTTCGAATTGGAAATTGTTGTTTGTGTTCGCTGGATATGGTTGAGCGGAACCGTCTGAATTGATTCCATGTTCTAATGCTAGTTGTTGCCAATATTGTAGTCCTACCTGATTACCACATTGTCCGACTTGTAACGTAATTGTCTCTCCTGGCATAGCTATAATGGGGGGTAGACCTGATTATTGACTTCTTGTGTTGTGTTGTGTTTATGCCTACGCGTGTTTTGATTTGAATTTTTTTTTTTTTTGTTGTTTTTTTGTATTTGTCTTTGTATTTGTTTGTTTACAAACCAAAATTCTTTTTGTTGAGTCACGTGAATACACTGTAAATATAACTATCGTCTACTGAAGTTGAGTTAGACAAGTATGATTTACAAACTTAATATAAATTTATAAAAAAAATATCTAATTTTATATTTTTTGTTTTTATCCTAAACACTAAGTAAAGAAACTAATATCTATAGATGTCACAACACCAAAAAAGTCGAGTATGATATAAAGTCACCTTTGAGTTTTTAAAAAAAAATAATACGAAATAATAATAATAGCCTGTAAATCACCATATGAGAGATAATCTTTCTGTCAACAATCAATGTGTTCGTTGTACCATGGTAGCATCATGATAGCCTGACCAGCAGTTGATACATATATTCGAATTTTTTTTTTTTTTTTGGAGGGATTTTTTTGGGAAGGGATAGTTGACAAGAAAAGAAAATCATGGTAGATATGAAAGTATTGAATTGACCGTGAACCAAAACATTTTTTGAAAACTCAAGGAGATATATAAAAACCACAACAAGCAAAGGATAAGCAAACATCTAACCGAAAATAAAATAAGAATCATGGTAACCAAATAAAGAAAGTCAAATAAAAAAAATAGTTAAAATAATAAAGAAGGAACTAAAAAAGGACGGGGGTAGTTATTTTGGAAAAAAAAGAAGAAGTAAAAAAGTCTTGGTTAAATAACTTAATAAGATCTTCTCTTCTTTCTACAAACTGGACCAGTTGGAGAAGGAGCAGTACCAGTAGCAGAACCACTTGGGACACTAGTCAAAGTGAAGGAAGCTGGGACACTGATCAGGGTAGTTGGGGTGGCAGTAACAGTGGTTTTGAAAGAAGTGGTTGGACTGACACTTCCACAATTGCCGAAAGCAGCAGCTAAAGCATTGACAATGACAGTCTTCAAAGTGTCAATGTTCAAGAAAGCCTTCATAATGGATGGAATCAAACCAGAGTCAAGCAAAGCAGAGATAAGTTGACTTAAGGTAATGGCACCCAGGTCAAACAATTGTTTGATCAAGTCAGCACCCCAGGTGTAGAATTGGTCATCAACAACCAAAGCTTCAACAACTTGGTTAGCCAAACCAGAGGTCTTCAAAGATTCCATCAAGGAAGTCAAGATGTCACCACCAGTACTTCTAGCAACAATTGGGACAGCAGCTTGGGATTGTTTACCAGCTTCAATCAATTCTCTCTTGGCAGCGGCGGTGGCAGCTTTACTGCTACTGACTTGACTAGAGTCCAAACCCAAGTTGGAAGCAATCAAGTTTGGCAAGTTAGAAAGTTGTTGCAAGACAAGTTTATAGATTTGAGCGTAGAATTGACAATCGTGGATCAAGTCATTGATAACATCAACAGCCAAACCGGAATCGTTCAAGGATTTCAACAAGGTGTCCAAGTTAACATAACCGTTCTTGACAGCCCAAACAATAACAGAAGTGGCAGTACTGGACAATTGTGGATCATCAATAATGTATTTGATAATTTGTGGGGCCAAGTTGGTGTCCTTAACAGCAGCCAAAACATCAGTGACAATTTGGTTTTCTCTCTTTTGCATTTCAGCAACACTCATCAAATCTCTCTTGGCATTGTAGTGTTCCAAACTAGCAATGGCTGTGTTGATGGTTTCAACTTCTCTGACAGTCAAAGCAGTGACTTTGGTTTCACCGTTAGCTGCTGGGGCAGCGGCGACTTGGGAAATAGCAGCTAAGACTAAAGTGGCGGTTGGGATATCGAATTTCATAACGAATGGGTTGTGAGTATAACTTTATTATTTAAGGAGTTGTTATTGGATAATAATAATAGAAGAAAAAGAAAAAGAGAAGGTTGAAGAAAAATTATTGGCAGGGGTATGGAAATCTAATTTATATTTATATTTGAACGAATGGAAAATGAACAGAAAACCCCTTTGGCAAATTGCAAAACTAACTAAAATTACTGTAAACAATTAAAGAAAAACATTATATTCTTTTACCAAGTTAGGTAATATCGGCGTTAATTGGTATTACATTCTTTTGTGTGAGTTCTTTGTTTCGTGCAGTAATGAGTTCATGCGCCTGGTGTTGTGCAATTTCAACTTGATTGCAAAAAGAAGAAAAATTTCGTTTCCCAAATCTGGAACTATAATATTTTTTCTGAATTTCCCAAAGCGGTAAAAGGAATTTTTTTTTTTTTTTTTTTTTTTTCTGTTTAGTCGCAAAATTATATACTAGAGTTTTTTTTTTTTTCTTTGTATTATATTGTTTGAGAACTCTATGGTATTGCGCTTGTTTGTTTGTACTACGAGGTGTAATACAAGGGAAGGGTGTATTCCTCGAAAACAAAAAAACAAGCCAAATAATATGGGCTCATGGTGGACATGTACATCTACATATATTTCCGAAGACTTTGAACTTGGAATTGGCTTTGAAATTGGCTTTGACTTCGGTTTTGGCCATGTCGTTGACTTTGGCTTAGATTCTGCGATACGCCCCCACATGGTTATGTTCACATGAATGTGACAGCATCTTAGAAAGTTTAGATTTTCTAGTGAAGAGAGCCCCCCCTTGGGGTTTCTATAACCTAATTTAGTAGCGTAGCTGCTCCATGAAACAGGATCGACGGGTGTGTACAACCTTATACATTCTCTCCACTAACAGAAAAGGAGATGCACTCCACTTTTTTTCTATTATTATTATTATTATTATTATTATTATTATTATTATTACTTCCTTTGTTGGAGTCAAACGTTCTGCGTTTCAGAAGAAGAAGAACACGAGTAAGAATGTTACTAATAATAAAGATTGGTGTCAAGTGCATCATCCTGCATGTATGAAGACTTGCCTTTCGAAGGGACTATATTCTGATTAGAGTAATTTTTTTTTCTCCCTTTGATTTCCATAGACATATATTGTTTCCAATTAAACTTCGAATTTAACAAATGAAATTCAACAAAGGGATGGGATCCCGAGCAATTTTTCATGGAAGGATAGTAGTGGTAAAAAGTCGAAATATATCCGTTCGACCAAACTAAAAGTAAAACCCTGTTTAGAGAACGTGTTTCTTAGTTTGGATAATTATCATAATTGGAAAAAAAAGCTGTTTTCAGTAACTTTAGGATTGTACTACCAAACGTCTCAATGTATCCCTGGATTTCAACCCTTTGAATAAGCTACCCCTGAATTGGGTTCTTGTATAGTTTTTTTTTTATGTTTTAGTTTTTCGTTTTTTTTTAACTTAGAATACAAACTAAAATATGAAGAAATGGTACCTGGTTTACAAAAAAGGTGCAAGTAAACATTTCGAAAAGTGCCAAGTAATCACAGTGATAGTTTATTCACGTTATTGATAACCAGGGCTCTATTACACTTAACAGTAAGGATATAATTGCAGCCTCTATTTTATTAGAATTAGTGTTTCTAGAATCGTAGTACAAATTGTGCTCTTCAACTTTCTGCAAGATAAAGCATTATCGTGTATCATGTGACATACGACTTAAGAGAAAAAAAAATATCGGCAAGAAAAAAAAAAAACAAAAAAATAAAGTTGTATTTCCGACCTCCCCGGAGTTGCTTTCAGATTGGTGCTGGAAATTACTACAAATTGGGCATTATATCCGGCCAATTTTTATTTCAGCGTAGAAAATTCTTTTTTTTTCTTATTTTCGGCCGAAAACGTTTCATCCCCTTTGTACTATTGTTCTACAATAACGAGTGGAATACGACAGAACAAACGAAGCATGGCGGAAGACGGAAGATGGAAGATGGAAGATGAAAAACGAAGAATAAAACGAAGAATGGAGGCGGGTAGA
This sequence comes from Candida tetrigidarum, assembly GCA_030557055.1. NCBI lineage: Eukaryota > Fungi > Ascomycota > Pichiomycetes > Serinales > Debaryomycetaceae > Candida > Candida tetrigidarum. The sequence continues at coordinate 18,287 of JAKTVF010000064.1, forward strand.
AAAGTACAATGTAATCCATTAGTAGCAGTGGCCAAGGGATGTGAGCGAGGGAGCGAGGGAGCGAGGGAGGGAGCGATTAAGATCCATGTTCCATTCATCTCCACTAAAAATTTCTGGAAAATCCGGAACATTAACTTAGAAAAAATATTTTTTTTTTAAAACAAAACCATTAGTAAACCGCAAAATCCTGATTAGATTGCTTTGTGCATATGTTTATAGCAATTTACTAAAAGTACAGAAAATTAGATTGTCATCGGATTGTTCATTTTTTTTTTTTTGAAGACAGAAGAAATCCCATTTCAACAAACCATTCTTGATCATTTTACATTTCCATTTTTACTTTATTAATTGTTACCAATTAAACTTTTCTTCCTCCTCCCCGCCTACACAATTCCTTTTTTTTATTTTTTCAATTTCATTTTCTTAGTGTTATAACTTATATAACTACTGTTATCAGATAACTATTACGACTGCCACTACAGTCCTATAATTTACTATTGTATATTCATTTTCCCTTTCCCTCCTCCCCACATCGCCAATGGTTAATATCTATTTTCTATTGACATGTTTTGTCGTTGTGTATGTGGGATTATTAGCATTGCTAAATATGATCCCACATGTCACTATTAAATATATCGGGCTCTTCTCTCTAAGAGGAGTTACGATCACGTCCAAAAAGTCCATTATCCATATTAGGAAATTGTCCTTGAGGTTCAATATCCATAGAACTAATAGCACGGGTGCGTTTAAATTGGTTACCCTCGAATTCGTAGATGTTTCCATCACAGTCAAAGAAGCGTCATCTGATGGCTCGTTGGTTCCTTCAAAGTCTAAGGAAAAGAAAAAGAGAACACGTCTTGAAGATATTTCTCTTGTTAACGATTTACATTTCAAGCTACCAAAGATCGCTTATGACTATTTATGTGAGACCAAAATCATCAATAAAATCAACATCCATTTCTTTAGAACTTCCATCTTCCACGAGAAATTACTTGGCGATTATGTGGCTTTCGTCGATTACGTCAGATTGGATTGCCAAATTGAAAAAGATAACCAGGCGAGATTCACCATTGCGCTGTTCAGTGGGTTGATGTATGATAACAAGGACAAGTCCAACAGGGTGAGTTTGTATAGAAATATTGAATTTTTCATCAATTGCCAAACTACCACATCTTGTGGTATGAACCAAAATGCGAATAAAGTCTTGGTCTACTTGTCTGATTTCAAGAGTTCTTTATCGATTGGTAGATTGAACATTCCCTTGGATTATTTCCATAAGCCTAACAAAGTTAAGAAAGAATCACTGGTTGACGATTCAGATGATCCTATTTCCACCAAGGTAATTGATGTTATCAAATACGAAGGGTTATTACGTGATGTCATGGAAGTTTACTCCAACACTGAAGTGAGATTGGAAGATTTCACTTTATCTCATCATAAATTAAGTGCCAATTTGTCGAATTTTGTCTTTTCACTTGACAAAATTGAAAAAGATGACGATACCACGAACCTTAAATTGTTGTTGTATCTCACATCTTTCAAATTCTATCATATTGGCACAAAGTGTTTGGAATTACCATCCTCCAATTTTTCCTATGAAGTCTGTCCATTGCAATTTTTGAAAGTGGCACAGTCTTTGCTTTCCCATGATCAGCATGCAGAAGAAACCATTAATTTCGATTTGAATTTCACCATTACCGACCCAATTATCGATCTTTACTATGACCAACAAGATATCGTTTTGTTATTATTACGAGACAAAATGATGAAACGAAGAATGAAACAAATGAGTCATGCTACGGGTGTCAATAAGAAAGAAAGTGTTTTGTTGAAATTGAATATTGCGTCTACATTATTAAGAGCCATTTCCAGTAGGTTGACTGTGGTCAACACCCAAGTGAATCTCCATGTGCCAAAATTGGAAGCAGCTGAAAATACCAAGTTCAACAGGTATTCCAAGGATAATTTGAAAATTACTTTTGGAATCCAAGAACTTGCATTCAAGATTTTCACTAAACATAGACAAGTTACAGCAAGAAGAGCCAAAAAATTGTCAACTTTTGATGTTTTGTTTAAGTTCAAGAATGCGACACTTGAAGGTAAAGGTAATAGATTCCACTTCAATAAAGTGAACTTGTTGACTGTTTATGATTTGATCGAGAAGCGTGTCTCCCTTAGGTTTTCGAGTAAGAGCCTTGAATTGAAATCAGTAAATGATTTGATATTCCACTTGGTTAGACAATTCAGAAATCGTCAACGACTTCACTTCAATAAGAAATTCCAAGAATGGACAAATGCCGGATCGGGTGCTGCACCTACCACCACTACCACTACTCTGGAACACGATGCACCAAATCAACCAGAGAAACCGCTTCCATCTAAAGAATTACCACAAGGTCTGCAATTTAAAGAGATTTTCAAGATATTACCAAATTTTGTGTCGTCTGTTAAGGTGGATATCTCAAATGTCATATTTGACATGTGTATCAAGGACGGTTTACCAAGCTACAAGATTTTCGACAATGAATTAGATAAAGAAGTTGATTTGGCTGATTACAGAAGAGGTATGTCATTGAAAATTGCTAATATTTTCTTGTCATATAAACTTCTGAAAGAATTCGTTGAAGCTAAAGTTACTTCCTTCCAAGTGTTCACGTTAAGTGAATACTCATCTGAATTCATTAAAGGTTTCGATAGAGTGGTTGAAGATAATGTACAAACTAGTGATTCTGAAATTAGTGACATATCCAGTATTGATTCCGTTCCTATTGTTAACACAAATGAGTCTGATGATGCTATTGGTGAGAAGACCCCCAGAGTTAAGAATGTGTTGGTTATCCCAGAAATAATTGTTTCCAATAGTTGTCGACAAGACGATAAAGATCCAAATAAATTAACCTTAAATATCCCAGAGATTGATGCAAGAATCGATATGTTTTTCCTCTGGGTTACCTTTTACGTCAAGACCATGTTGGAAAGATTCAGACCAACCATTGAAAGTAGCTGTACTAAAGAGCAAATCAAGATCATCACTGGTCCAAAGAAGAAATTCAAGCTTGATGTTAATTTGGATTCTGTGGCTGTTGCCATTAGATTACCTCGTCAAGTTGATGTTATGATTGAGTTTGATACGGCTAGATTGAAGAATGTTTCGGTATTGAAGTCAGCTGCTGTCAAGAATGCAAGATTATATGTGGTTGACCCTGGTACTAAAATATGGACAAGAATGTTAGTCATTAAAGAGCCGAAGTTCAGTATCGACTTAGCCAAATCTATCCATGATGCCAAGTTTGATATTCACATGAGATCGTTTAGAGTTAATGTTCCGAATAGGTTCAAGTTCTATACCGTTATTGATAATTTCATCACATTCTTCAAGAGTATCAAGCAACTCAAGTCTAATTTCAAGTATTTCAACTGGGGTATAGATGAATTTGAAAGGCTTTTCCCAAAGGAAAGAAATGCTTTGATATTCCCTCGACTTCATATCAAAACCCAAGTTCTTGGATTAGAATTGCAGGCCGATGCGTTTGAGAATGAATTGGCGTTGATTTATGAATTGGGTAGAATTGAACAAAAGGAAAGAATCAAAAAATGGAAAGCTTTTGAAAAGCAAGCCGATGAGATTAGGGCCGGCGCAACACCTGATATTGAAAATCAAATTGAATTAAGTGATGCTCCAGCACCATTACAAAACTCAGAAGCTACCAGTGATAGAGGTAGAGCTCACTCTGCTTTACGAAAACTTACTCGAAGTGTGTCACCTGTTGATAGGAACGGTAGTCGTGGTCGAGGTAACACAAATTCAAGTTTACCAAGATTCCATAGTGCATTATCCAACAAAACTCCAGATGGGTTGAACCCGTCAGTTTGGAAAGATAAGATTTTCCGAAGAAGAAAGGATAGTTCCGAATTTGATACAATCGACCAAGCTACTGATCAGTTCATTCCGGAAAACCAATCCTATACCAGACAGGAAGCCGAGGCAAGAATCGATGCTGCTAGACATAGGTTATTCACCAATTTCAGTGTTGCTTGGCATAGGAAATTTAAGGTTTTCAGAGATACTAAAGAACGTATTTGGAAAGACCGTGCGGAAAATATTTGGGGTGCTAATGATGTGAATGATGTCATGAAGCAGAAATTTGATATTGTTGAATACAACTTTGGACCGCCTTTATCTGGTGCACTTTTCAGGGATGTTGATTTGATATTGGATAAATCGCATATTCAAGATATTGACAAATTCTTGTATGATTATGCTAAGCATCAACCTAAATTGATATATTCCATCTTGGTTCCTTTATACATTGAGCTCAAGGCATCTAAATTCTATATGATTTTGAAAGATTACCCATTACCAGTTGCGTCATTCCCACGAAGCAACAATCCAACAATACCTACTGTTCATATCAAAACAAATTTAGTGATCCACGAACAGTTATACCATCGACAAGAAGAATTGAGATATATATATGTTCCCTACTCACCAGCAGTTCCGGATAACAATGAAGCGAATAATTTCTATTCGGTGTATATCCCTAGAACTTTGCAACCAGTCAAATTTGCTGCTGATTTGGTCTGTGATTTGAATACCGATCGTGCCTGTTCTATAAGTTGGTGTAAAGCATACCAGCCGGCATTTTCAGCCATGGCAATGGCATTCCATAATTTTTCCAAGCCAGCAATTGATGACAGTCCAATTGGTTGGTGGGATAAGATGCCATTGATATTACATGGTAAAGTACAGTTCAACATTGCCAATGAATTATGTTTGCATATGAAGAGTGGTAGAGATCCACATGAATTGGTTGGTAAAAGTGCTGGGTTCGTTTTCAGTTGGAAGAATAATGTCACTTTGAAAATTGACGGTACTATAAATAGTAAGGATTTGGTGACCATTACAAGTGATGACTTTGTGTTTGCCATTCCGAATTATTCGATTGAAGAGAAAAACATTTGGAGTTTGTTTTATGATGATCTTGATGATCCTACTGCTGATGTTGACTTGGAAGCTAAGAAGTATAGCAAGCAAGTTATCAAGTTGAGTTCTAGTGACAAAGTCAAATGGACTTTAGGAATGTTATTCGAAAGAAACAAATACCCAACCAAGATATTCTCGGACCAAGAGTTAAGAGTTACTGACTTTAAGCCTCATTATGAGGTGCAAGTCACGAATCCAATCAATGAATACCACCCTGATTCTTATGATGGTTACAGATCTGATTATGTGCATATGGCATTATCCGTTATTTCCAAATCAGATAAAGGGGAAGCTCATAATGCTTCTTATTTGACACCATTGGCATTCCACCATTTCTTCTATTGGTGGGATAGTGTTGCACACTATTCACCACCACCTATAAAGAGAGGTAAATTGTTTAGTCAAGACGCTGTAAAGAAACCAAAGATTAAATTCAGCCCTCATTTATTCACCATGAAGTATCAATTGATCTTTGATCCTGTGACTATAAGTCATTTGTATATGCATTCCACATCTAATGGTTCATCCAAGAAGAGTAAGACTGCATTCACTGGTTTGAAAGGTAAGTTTGATATCTGTGAAATTGATCTTCATCAAAGGAAAGAATGGATCACTCATGAGAACAAGAAATTGAATAGAACCACCAAGACAAGGCATTTGAAGATGTATCAAGCAGAGGTAAACATTGAAAATGCTGATGTCCGAGTGGTTAATGCATTATTTAGTGATACTTCAATTAGTGGTAAATTGATGAGTTATTTAAGTAATGGCGAAACATCAAGTCTGGAAGATATGTCTACCAATGGTCCATCCTACAACACAAGCACGTTACCATCTGGTTTCCTGAAATGGATGGAAAGTGTTGATGTTCCTGGTGGTGACTTATCTTGGATTGACCATCAAGATTTCGTTGAATTGGAAGTTAGAGAACCATTATCTCCATATCCTAAATTGAAAATATTACCATTTTTCCATTCTCCTAAACTCAGTTACTATAGAGAATTCACATTACATAAAGAGGGACCTTTCCCATTTGGTAATGAACCTATTCATGACTGTATTATGGATTTGGATAAACCTGCGGCAGTGCAAAGTAGAATCTTGTTGGAAAGACTCAACAATCTTGAAGATGAGTTGAAATCAGCCACTTTGAGATTGAAACGGTACAAGATCCAAAATGGTCCTGAATATCAAGATGATATCCGTCTTACTGAATTGGAAATCAAGACTTTGAATGAAAAAATTAAGGTTGTCAACAATGCTTACAACAATTTATCAGAAAGTGGATACGACAGTGGTGGTGCTTCTGATGCGGAAGATGGTGCAAGTACTGCACCGTTGCTGAGAACGAGTACCAAGTTATCTGCATACACAAGCCATATAACCAAAAGTGAATTGTCAGAAGCGGCTGAGTATCGTTCAGTTGTCAAATTCCACAATAGATTCATTATTCATAACTTGCAATTAAAATGGGATGATGATGTTAGTAAGTATTTCATTAATTATCTCCACAGAATTGGTGAAAGAAAGAATCAGATATATTACATGACCAAATGTGCTGTTGATTTAGTGGAACGAGTCATCAATGAAGGTGAAAACACAGTTGAGCCAGTTGACTTGAAACAACATGTCTTTTCTAAAGAGTTCAAGCAAGATGAAAAAATCATTGAATGTTTTGAAGATAATCTAGATGATGTCAATCATCCTGATGACGAAGCTCCTGAATTTAAATATTTGATCAAATTGATTCATCCACAATTCCAAATGGTATCTAAAAAAGTACCGGACGCATGTGTTCTTTTAACTGCGCTGGATTTGGAGTTACGTATCATTGATATCAACTTGAAGGAAAGAATGAATATCTTGTCCGATAATAATGAGATGACTGCCAGGGTTGAACGGAGAAACGGTGTTCTTCTCCGCGATCAACAATTATTTGTATTGAATAAAGTTGATGTTAATAGTAAAACCAATTCCAAATTTGCTAAGAATGGATACATGTCGGATTCTACCAACTGGCCACCTTGGTTTGAATGTGAAGTGTGCTATGATGGATCATGGGCTCATGAGTTTTTGATTTCAGAAAGAAATACCGTAGCCATGATTAGTAAAACTCCAAATAAGATGTTTGTCACTTCCAAGGACATTGAACAAGGTAATGAACTTGTGCTTTATCTTTCCAAATATGTCATCAGTGCCACTTCAGCACAATATTCTACAATTTATTTTGTGGTCAACACGTTGTTACTTGGTGGTAAAGACAAAAAGAATGATACTGAAGAGCGTTTAGAAAAACTTGTTTCTTTAGCTGATGCCTCTGATTTCCAAGGTTTGGATATAAGAGTCGAGACATTACAACAAAGCATTCGAGAATACAAGGACTTGTTGTTGAACTTTGATCAACGTGGAGCTAATTTGAATGAAAATGAAACGAAATACTTGCACATTCTTGAATTAGAAATGGAAAGGCTGAAAATGGAATTGTTATCAATTATGAAGACATTGAGTACACGTATCAAAGCATCTTCAAAAGTGACTTCGAAATCATATGAAATCTTGGCTGATCAAATCATCTGGCATATGTTAGACGATGATAGGGAACCATTTATCGATTTTGCCTTGGCAAATATGAAATTTATTAAAGATGATGGAATCGACGGAACAAATTTCAATAAGGTTGAAATTGGTATGGTGCAAGGTTTTAATTTACTGAAAAACGCAATATATCCTCAGTTGTTAGCCCCAAGATTATCTACTGAACAAGAGAAAGTTGATACTTGTAAAAATCAAAAACCTATAATTACTGCTTCCTGGACAACAATGGGTGCTGTTGGTGGTATTGGTATTATTAAGAATGCCAAATTGGCTATCAGTGCATTACAAATTGAAATAGATTATGATACGGCGAAGAAATTACAAAACTATTTGTTCCCGAAGGACGATGGTGATGAAGATGCCAATAGTGATACTGATAGTGATGACGATGATGACGAGGACAATAATGGTGCAAGTGACTACATTTTATCTGAAACTGCTAGTACCATATCTGGTAATGGCTCATCACCGCGATCAATCAATTCTAAGAATCCATTCAGGAGAATTTTGGGTAAAAAAGGTTCCCATGGCCATAGTAGTGGGGCATCTTCTAATGGATCAAGAGTTGTATCGAATTCGTCGAATAGTAGTAATTCTACAGCAATGACACCTAGAAGTTCAAGCAGTTCGTTTACACTGAATGATGAAAATAGTCTTATTGGTGGTATCAAACATGCAGGCCATAAGCTTCAGCATCCAAGTTTCCGCAGAACCAAATCTGAAGTCAAAGACCAATTGGAAGATGACCTTGGAGTTATCATTGCTAGATCCATCACGTACAAATCGATCATTGATGTTGAGGTTAATGCGTTCCAATTGGTTATCAGTTTTTCAGCCCCTAAAGCGTTACATTTGTTAGATGTTCATCGATTAGTCTTGAACATGCCAGCGTTGCAATATACTAACAAGATCTGGTCGGCACAAGAATTCACTGAGAAATTAAAGAAAGATACTGTCAAGGTTATATTGCAACATACTGGTAAGATCTTGGGTAATAAGATCATCAAACCAAAGAAACTGAAAAATAAAGACGTTAATGAACCTTTGAAGCAGATCTCGAATTATTCCAAGTATATGACGTTGAATGATTTACAAGAACTGGGAAGAGCAAGAGATAGTTCCACTGTTGACCATGAAGTTCATAGACAACCACATAGTGAATCGCCAGGTCGTCACCGTCATCACCAAGCTAATTCATCTCAAAAAAAGAGACATTCCATTGGAAGGTTACCAAGTATTTCGAATGTTATATCCAGAGCAAGTGGAAGTCATGGAGATGTTACCCATACAAATGGCAAATCTGTTGGTTCTGCTGATGGCGATGGATTACCGGACAATAACTCCACTTATGAGAAGTATTTAGACAATGTTGAAGATTAATGGATTTGGTAGTAGTTATTATGTAGTTTAATTTTGTATTTGTATATATAAGTGATTTTTTATTATTATTATTATTATTATTATTATTATTCAATTATTTGTATCACGTGAGACATGGAATCCGTGCGTGTCATTTTATATAATTATTTTGGTTTTGTGTTAGTTACGTGCGAGTTGAGTGAGAAATTTAGTGGGCAACACAAACAGGGGACAAAACGAAAAAAATAGACAGAGAACAAACAAGAACAAGAACAAGAACAAGAACAAGAACAAAAAAAAAAATATAAAATAAAATATTCAATAAAAAATTCCAACAAAAGGATTCATAATAACTCAACAACAGATACATTCCAATAGGCAAACCGTCTCTCCCTTTGCCAACGACAACTAGTACTTATCAATTTCACAATTGTATCATTGAAGGAATCCTAATTATTTATTTTCGTTTATTTTTCCGGAAAACGTACAAACAAAAAGACAGACAGAAAAAAAAAAAGAACACAACTACGGCATTCTCATTGCATTGGCTCTATAGTATATATCATAGGAATAAGAAGAAGAAGAAGATACTAATTTTTAAGCCATGGCGTTTTTTGGTGCACTTAGAGAGAAGGCATTCAATACCTTCAATCAGGTAATTTTAGATACCAACAAAGGCGTGAATGGCGTTGAATTAACCAAAGATCAATTATTTTGTCAAACTTTTAATCTCCCTGACGAGGAAGGTTTAATTTACGAATCGGCGGTCGAGATTAAAATTACTTCAGGATATTCACATGACGCCTATAATAATCAGAACAGTTCTAGTGACGCATTACCTCAAGGTAGACTATATTTGACTCCACATTTCTTAATATTCAGAGATGCTTACGATAGGAAAAATTGTTCTTTCACATTACATTTATCCACAGTCAAGAAAGTTGAACGTTCAAGTTCAAGTGATTATGGGTTTGCATTGACAATCATAACATATAGCAAGTTGAGTATCACCTTGTATTTGGTAGGTATTCGTTCTGATAGTGAAAAGTTTGCTCAGAACTTGACCATCACATTAAAGAAAAATTTACCCAATGTTAATAAATTACAACCGTTTATACAAACGTGTTACTCGGAATATTTGTTAAGTAAGAATAATATATCCAATGAAAAAATCGATCATATGCCGTCTGGTGGGTTAGGTTTAATGTTTAAATTCCCTGGGAATGCCAAAGAAGCTAAAGACAAGACAAAGTTGAAGATGTGGTTTGATTTATTTCCAGTCGACGGGAGGAATTTATCCCTTGTTAAAAAACCCATTTTCTACAAATTGATCAGAGTTGGGTTGCCGAATCGATTGAGAGGAGAGATCTGGGAATTGACATGTGGGTCAATGTATTTACGATATGAAAACCAGGGGGAGTATTTGAAATTATTGGAGGATAACAAAGATAAGAAATCGTTTGCGATTGAAGAAATCGAAAAAGATTTGAACCGATCATTACCGGAATATGCTGCTTATCAATCCAACGAAGGTATTGAAAGATTGAGAAGAGTGTTGACTGCATATTCTTGGAAGAACCCCGAAGTTGGATACTGTCAAGCTATGAATATTGTCGTTGCCGCATTACTTATTTATACTTCTGAAGAGCAAGCCTTCTGGATCTTGAACGTGTTGTGTGATAGAATAGTACCAGGGTATTATTCCAAAACCATGTATGGTACTTTATTGGATCAGAGAGTGTTTGAGAGTTTAGTACAGAACACCATGCCCATGTTGTGGGAACATATCACCAAAAATGATATCCAGTTATCTGTTGTGTCATTGCCATGGTTTTTGTCATTATACTTGTCGTCGATGCCGTTGGTGTATGCGTTTAGAATTTTGGACATATTCTTCATGCAAGGTCCCAAGACTCTTTTCCAAGTGGCGTTGGCGGTGCTTAAACAAAACGGAGAAGAATTATTGCAAACAGAAGACGATGGTGCGTTTATCAGTATTATCAAAGACTACTTCTTGTCCTTGGATCAATCGGCGCACCCAAACTCCCCAAACCCTAAATTTAAGAACATTTCCAAGTTCCAGGATTTGTTAATAACTGCTTTTAAAGAATTTTCCACTGTCAATGATGAAATGATTAGTAATCACCGAAATAAACACAGAGATACCATCTATCAAAACATTACCACTTTTGTCAAGCGTACGGAAATTAGAAACTTGCCCAAGACGAGCAATATATCTTCAGAAGTCTTGGATATCTTATATGATAGATTCTATTCTGAGGTGGAAATATCCAGTAATATAACTAAAGGGTCGGGATCAAGCTTGATGGATTATAATTCTTTTTTGAAGTTCATGTCAGAAATCTGTGACTGGGTTCAATATATTGATTGTTCCAACAAGAGACATTTCTTGCGTCGATTATTTGATAACTGGGATTCAGAGAAACAAGGAGCATTAACGTTCACTGATTTAATAACTGGGTTAAATAAATTAGTGGAGGTTGATTTGATGGAATCGATCTCCAATTTCTTTGATTTGTACGATACCAAGCAAAATGGTAAACTTGACAGTGAAGCGATATTACAGATATCTGAAGATTTATTATACATAACTAGTCCGTGGAAAGAAGGGTTATTATTGGATGACATAACCAGGACAACTATAGAAAATGAAGTTGCCGATGCAGTTTTCAAGAACCAAGTTGAAGCAGGAGATGACGTCACTATTGATATACCACCACACGTTGACGTCAACCGAGAAAAGATAGAACAACAACAAATCGAAAGATATTTACGTGCAGCCAGTACATTCATTCAACGAGCTTTTGAATATGCTCAGCCTGACGAAGAACAATTATTAATTAAAGAATTGGCCATTGATGAAAAAATCGCCCACAATGCCGCATTAAACCCCAATACTCCTGTGGTGTTGAATTTGCCTACTTTTAGAATGGTCATATTAGCTGATGAAACTTATGAATTATTATTCAGTAATACGCTTAGAGAATCGACCCATTTGGCTCGTCCATTAGATTCCAAATTTAATCCTATGCGTAATTTGCGTGACATGTTTGATGGATTACTAGCAGATGGTAGAAAAGTTGCCAGTAAAGTCAGAATCAGAATGGATTCAAGAGCTTCCAACAATATGAATGGTTCGTCGTCTTCGAATAATTCCATTAAATCCGGTAAGTCCGCCAAGACGAATGATGATGGTGGTGTTGAAGATGAAGAAAGAGATGATGATTTTGGTATCATTTCTATTGATGAAAATGATAAGAATTTGTTATTAGGTACAGAAGCTCAATCCTTGAATGATCCAATCAAAGCTGAAGGAAGTGGTAGTGCAAGTGTAAAAGAGTTGCAGAAATTCCATGAAGCTGAAAACGAATCAAGAAAACATCTTCATAAGGAACCAAGTAAAGAGCCTGAAGGATTTGTTGAGAATTTGATTGAATTTGAACAATAAGAACAGGTGGTGATGAAGAAAATGTGAATATTATTATTATTAATATTCATTTATTCTATTTTTTATTGGATACATGATTTATAAAAATAAATAGAAATTAGATACAATCAATAACAGTTTATGAATTAAAGGTAGGAACCACAAATTAATAGAATAACTACATGAAATTACACACTATGAAGAAACTTCACCCAGAAAAATAAGCTTCACCCAGAAAAAAAAAAAAACAAGTACAATGCATTAATTAAACTTTGAACTAAACAAAATATTTCTCTTGGTGTTATATTATCGATTAATTCTTCGATCCACCAAATAATTTTCTTAATTTTTTAAACTTCTTTTCTTTCTTTGGTGATGGACTATCTTGTTGTTTTTGAGCTCTTAACGAAGCGACAGGAACACTTGAAATATCATCATCTGAATCATTCAACCTTGACACGTAATTTGTTCTTCCTACCCCAGCTCCAAAGCCTCCACTAATATCATCATCGGAATCATTTAATCTTGATTTGAATGGAGCACCACCTTGAGTACCACCATTGTGTTGTTGTTGCTGCTGCTGCTTGCCATTACTAGCTTCTTGATATACTGGTTGAGTTTGGGAATTTGCTTCTGCACCTAGTGTTGATCTTAATGTGGTTCTTTTTGGCTCAGCTCTATTTGGACTACGTGGTGGTACATCATTTCCAAGAGCTGCCCCATTCACTGGTGGTGGTTGATGAGGTTGTTGCTGATGTTGTTGATGTTGATGTTGATGTTGTTGCTGTTGTGGTTGATCTTTGTGGTAAGAAGATGATCTATTTGGTACAGGTTTGAATTGGGAAATAGGTCTTGATTGAGCCTTTGCATACAATTCAGCGGCTTTGGCTTTAGAAGGTGATTGATAGCCTGGTTGCAATGCAGGATGAGGCAGAATTGGTTGCACATAAGAGTTTGGACGTAATGATCGATTACTCATACTAGTTGGCATCTGTTGAGTGGAGAATGGACGTTGAGAACCTTGAATACCACCATTAGCACCTCGTTGTCCTTGTGGTGGTTTTCTTAATGTTTGTTGTGATAAACGCCTGTTTTGTGGATTGTTATTAACTGCAGCAAATTGGGGATTAGCAAATTGGGGACTGGCAAATTGTGGATAGGCACCAGATGGACCATTAGTAGATAAAGCAAAGTCTGGGTTAGGTGCAATGTTTGGATTGGACAACTTGGAGTTTAACCTGGTATTTTCTGCAGTGGTCAATGACAAATAGGCTTGTTGAGCTGCATTACTTTTGGCAAGCGCACTATTGATTGGTGGTTGCTGTGGAGCTTGGTTTAAGGCATTAAATGATGAATTACTCTTCATAGCAGATTTCATTGGTCTCTTTGGTGATGAATCACCTGAAGAAACTGAAGATTTGGAACTTGACACGTTGGACAATGTTGGTGGTAACAAAGTGTCTTCGCTTTCAGGTTTACTGATTTCTTCACCATCCTTGATTTCTTTGTCTAACTCAGTTGTAGGTTCAATAATTTCAGGATTGGTATCGAATTTAGGTCTCAATTCTTTAGCCAAGTTACTCTTATTGTTTGCTCCACCTTCATAATCTGAATCATCGTCGTCGTCGTTCTCTACTTCCTCTATACCATGGTCCTCAGCATCTTCAAAACTAGCGGCGTCATTACGCAATAATTCAGTTGAGTTCAAGTTTTGATATTGATTAATCACACCATATTCTGTAGCAAGAGCTGGATCGAAATTGTCCGTATCCCTTTCATCGTCAGAAACAGATAAATAACCGGAATTTTTTGCAATAGTAGCTGGATCCAATGTCTTATCTGCGTCATCGTGCTCGTGATCATGATCGAGAACATGGTCATGGGCATGTTCATGTTCATGTCCTTGTGTCTGAGCATGTTCATGTTCATGTCCTTGTGTCTGAGCATCATCGTGTCCTTCAAGGGTGAGATCTTCGGCCGTGGTGTCTTCATCGAATGATGATAAGACAGGCTTCGAAATCTTCTCAGCTTCTTGCTCTTCATGAACAGGAACTGCCACTCTAACAGAACCATCTTTGTTACCTTCTGGGACTTTATCATCATCAACACCCTTAACATCTCTGGTGGCTGTTGGAATGGTTTCTTCATGGTGGTCTCCGATATCTTTAGTCGTTGTCTCTTCTCCTGGAATGTCATCTCCATCATGTTTTGGCATGTCACTTTCGGCATCACTATAGTTAGAACTTGCTTCTCCATCCATTTCATTTGCTACTTGAATAACTTGACGGTGCTTCTTTTCCAATTCATCAACTGCTGGTGGAACTTTAACAATCGGTACATCTTCTTCAGAATCCTCCTCATCTTCTTCTTTTTCTTCAACTATACCGCGAGACTCTTCTGTGGAAGGATGGTGTATCACTGTTGATTCAGTAGTGACAGAGCTATTAGCATGGTCAACTCCATCTTGCAAATCTCTCAATTTCTGTTCATTCTCCAACCTTGTCTTCTTCAATTGTTCATACTCTTTTTTCTTCAACTCAATTTGAGCAGCGAGTTTCTTCTCCTCTTCGATTTCTTTTTCTAATGCACGATACTTCAATTCTTGTTCATGCAATTCATCTGAGTGACCCAAAGATTCTTCCAATGCAACGTCTTCGTGCATGGATTTCAATGGGGAGCTAGCTGAACGAATGGCTGGTGCATGTCTATTTGAAGTTGATGGTGTTGGTGCAGATGCTGGTTGTTGTTGTTGCTGCTGTTGTTTTAATTGCCTCGAAACTCCAGACAAGGATGTTGATCTCGGAATATTACTTCTTCTGTTTAAAGAGGTGTTTCTGAAGGAATTAGACCTTGACATTAGAGAATTGGACCTCATAGAGTTGCTCCTGGCAACTTCCTTTTGGAATTGATCCTCGGGAACCTCGATAATCTTAATACCAGTAGGACTAGGAACGTATTTCTTGACCATTTTGACCGGACCACTGAAAGAATTTTGCAGCTGTGATGAAGCTGGTGAGATTGGTGATCTTTTAACTGTTGCACCAGGTGTAGTGCCGTGGGCAACTGGTCTGTTGTTGGCGGTGCTGGTAGTATTTTGACGAGCTGATTGTTTAGGTAATCTTAAATCTTTCATGTTTGCCTTATTTCTCAAGTAGGTTTGAGTAGATTCGTGAGTTATTTCGTCCAAAAATGATTCGTTGAAACTATCGTCAATATCGTAGACTTGAGTATGATGTTGATGAGGTACAGAATCTGACGAAGTCAAAGGGCTATTGTGTTTGAAAGAATTTGACGACCCACGTGAGCCTGCAGAAAATGTCCTCGGGGCTTGAAACGATTGCTGTTGATGTTGTTGTTGAGAATTGCTTTGTATATTAGATCTTGATCCTCGTTTCAAAAGACTGCCACTAGAAGTAATTGAGGCTGTGTGCTGTTGCGGAGGTTGGGGTTTGTACTGGAACGAAGTCGAGCGAGAAATATTTGATGACTGCTGTTGTTGAACTTGTTGATGTTGCTGCTGCTGTTGTTGCTGTTGTTGTCTGTTGGCAGCAGGGTAAGAGTTTTGTTGTTTTAATGCGTTACCAATGGTTAATGCAGCAGCCAAAGCAGAAGAATTTGGTTGTTGTTGATTAGCTGATGATGCGGTTGATCTATTCACCCCCGTATAAGCTGTTCCGTGAGAACTTCTGTTATTTCTTCTTGTGAACATAATCGAAATAAACTAAGAAAAAAAAAAAAAAGGTTGTTTGTCTGAAGTGGCGTTCAATTGGAGGACTATTATATATACTTGCTAATCGCTAATTGTTAATTGTTAATTGGAATTTAAGAAAAGGTTAAATTTCAAAAATAAAATAAAAAAAAAAAAAAAAGAAAAAAAAAAAAAAACAGAAAATTGGTTGACTGGCAAATTTATTTTTTCTTCTCCCCCTAGAAAATTCCTTTGGTTGCTTTTTTCTTGCTGAGAGAAATTCTTCCGGCTAAAAAGGATCAAAAAAAAAACTGTAAACAGATTATAATTTCAGTTTGTGTGTGTATTTCTCTCTCTCACTATTGTTATTGTTGTTGTTGTTGAATTTTGTTGTTGTAGCCGTAAAAAATATGATAATTGTACTTGAGTACACTACCCTCCATACTAAATAGTTTGTGTTTTTTCTTTTGTTAATATTTTACTAATGAGGCTGTACTTACAAACTCGATACCACCAACAAGTAACATAAAGAGAAGAAAAAAAGCAATCAAATAATACACGTAGAGAATGCACGTTGAAGGTTGTCGTGAAGAACAGATAACACAGACACGTTGAAGTTGAAAAATCATAACCCATCATATAAATCTATTTACATACACACATTTCATCTCATTTCTTGTCATCCCGATCTGATCTACTCTATCTAGTAAGCTCTTCTGGTATTCCTAGTGAGCTGATTCAATCCTAACATATTTGAAACCCAGTGGCCAGCATACTGACCGTTTTTGACGACAATTGCTAAAAAAGGACGGATGGAAATCAATATTCCTGTCCATAAAAAACCTTGTAACAATGGCATTAGAATTTGATCTTTCAATATAGCATATATCACCACTGAAGGGGTTATAGGATTCAACGGTTTAAGTAATTCTTCCTCTTCTTCTTCATCTATTTCTTCGTTTAATAGTTTTAAATCGTCGTCGGTTAATGTGGAAACTTTCTTGAAAACAGCAAATTTCTCTGGTTGTTTGGGATTAGATCTTTCATTACCTGCATATTTGTTTAATTGTTTCATAAACGATTGTTCAAATCGTAAATCTGGAATTGGTAAAGCTTGTGTAGTCATCTGGTTTGTTTTCAGCGGGTAATGGCAACTAATGATTGTCTCTGGTGGTTTAACTACAGGGGGCAGTATTTTTTTTTTTGGATGTTTGTTTGTTTGCCAACGAGAAAGACAACCTGAATGAATGAATGAAAAAAAAAAAAAATCTATGAAAAAAAAAAAAATTAGAAGAGAAAACAATATCTCTCTATGTTATCATCTGACTAATTGTCATTTACCTCCTACACACATACATACACACACATGGATAGAGACAATCGTGAAGGACCATCGGTCACCATTAGAACAGCTGATAAAGATCATGTTGATTTCATCTTGAGAAACGTCGAGTTGTCAGTCGCAAACTCCATAAGAAGAACCATGTTGGCAGAAGTTCCTACCTTGGCCATAGATTTAGTTGAAATTGAAACAAACACTTCGGTATTGGCTGACGAATTTTTATCCCATAGATTAGGTTTGATTCCCTTGATTAGTGATGGATTAAAAGATTTAACCTACTCAAGAGACTGTACCTGTGATAACTATTGTCCCAAATGTTCAGTGACTTTACAATTATTAGCTAGTTGTAACACTGAATCATTCATGAACGTTTATGCCTCAGATTTACAAAAAACATCCCATATCAATAGTAAATTAGGAGATCCAGTGATAAGAGATCCACATGGTAGAGGTCCGCTACTTTGTAAGTTGAGAAAAGATCAAGAATTAGCCTTGACATGTATCGCCAAAAAAGGTATTGCCAAAGAACATGCCAAATGGTCACCTTGTGCCGCTGTTGGATTTGAATACGATCCTTGGAATAAACTAAAGCATACTGATTATTGGTATGAAGTTGATGCTGAAGCAGAATGGCCAAAATCTAGAAACTGTGACTGGGAAGAAGCACCGGATCCAGAAGCTAAATTCGATTATAAAGCCAAACCAAATACATTTTATTTCGATGTTGAAACCGTGGGTAATTTACCTCCCAATGAAGTTGTGGTTAAATCCATTGAAACTTTGCAAAATAAATTGGGTGCATTGACTATGGAGTTGAATAGTGAAAGTGTTGAAGGCAATGAAGCTTCCACCATGGCTGCTGGTGGATTCACGACTTATGGTAGAACTGATTACGGTGGTGATACCAACTATGGTGGAGCTGGTGGCGAAGGTGGCCAAACCCCATATGGCGAAACTGGATTTGGTGGTGCCTCATGGAATTAGCAAAAAAATTATCAATCTGTACTATAACGAACATATATATATATATATATACATACATTTATACTTCTATACTTTTTTTTAGTTGTTATTTTTATTCCATTCGACTAAATCTTGGAATTTAACCAAACTTCCTCCAAATATATCTAAAGCACTTCCATAAGTCAAATCGATTTTCCCATCACTCAACAATTTAACCGTATTCAAATCATCTACCAGTTTAGCACCACCAGCATAAACAATTTTCCCTTCAAATCCAACTGGACACCATTCACTTAATTTCTTAATCAATTCTTCATCTATCCCATTACACAATCCTTCAACATCAGCAGCATGGATTAAAAACTCATCACAATATTGACCAACTTCTTCTAAAAACTCTTTACTCAAGTAGTTGTTGGTTATAGTCTGCCATTTATTCATAGCCACGTACCATAACTTACCGTTGTTTTCTGTGATAACTGTACGACAACTTAAATCAACAATTAATCGTTGTTTACCTACCAACTGACTGATTTTCTTCAACTTTTCAAAATCAAATTCCATGCTACCATCTTTTTCTTGTTTGGTGAATAACCAACTAGTTAAAATAACATGCGAGGCTTTGCATGTATCTAACCATTCTTGAGCATTATCATAATTGATCCCACCTCCAATTTGTAAATTTCCCGGCCAGGTAGTCAAAGCCAATTTGGCGACTTTATCATTTTCCAAATTCGAACCTAGTTTGATTACATGACATCCTGTGATATTGTTATCTTTGTATAATTGTGAATAGTACGATGATGGTTGACTAGATACGAAATTTTCTTTTGTAGTGGTGGTTGTCGTTGTGTCATCCTGGGTTAATGTCCCACCCACTATTTGTTTCACTTGACCGGAATGGATATCTATGCACCCTCTGAATTTTGTCATCTTTGATTGTTGATTCGTTCAATTGTATGAGTACGAAGTATATGAAAAAAATTTTGGACTACAAATATCGCGGTTGTCTTGAAAAAAAAAAATTCAAGAACATAGTTGCAACTCATCACAGGAGAAGAATACTACAAAATAATCATGGGTAATAGTGAACAAGACGAGAATGATGAATATCTTAAAGCATTAGAAATTCAAAGAAGAAATTTTGAAGCTCAATTTGGGTCTATTGAAGATTTAGGATTTCAAGATAAATCAAAAAGTCACACTCATCAAGAAGTTGATAATTCCGATGAAGACTTACAATTTGATGGATTTGATGATAATGATGATGATGAGGGATCTGATATTAGCTCTGACGACGAACAATATTCCAACTCAGAATCCGAGTTAGAAGACGAAGACGAAGACGATGAGGAGGAAGAAGAGGAAGAAGTGAAACCAAAAATCATCAAACTTAACTCATCAGCAACTCCCAAACCATCCTCCCTATCATCAACAACAGCAATTTCCAAAATAGAGAAAAAGCTATTAAAATCCGGTCGAGCACCATCCATGGCCGAAATAACCAAGCAACAAAAACAAAGAGAATTGTCCGCCTCATCTTCAAAACAGAAAGATACATCAGAAGATCTTGAGAACGATTTAAAACTTCAACGACTTCTTAAAGAATCTCATATCTTATCCAACTCTTTGGAATATTCCGGAGTCGATCTTACATTACAAACGATCGATTATGAAGATCCTACAGGTAAAGCACGTAAACGAATGTTGACATCCCGAATGAGAGAAATATCATCTATAAATTCATCCACCGCTGGGTTACCGAAAAAATTAGAAAGTATGCCAATGAACATGAGAAAGGGGATGATTAAAAAACGTGAAGACCGTATCAGGAAATATGAAGATGATGCAAGACAGGCGGGAATTGTGTTGTCGAAAGTGAAGAAAGGTGAATTGAGAGATTTGAATTCTGGGAAGGGATCAACTTTGACCAGTGATAGAATAGGTACGGGTAAGAAAGTGGTCAAGAGAGTTAGAGATAGAGGATTGAAGATTCATGGAATTGGTAAGGCAACCAGGAACGGTTTGGTTATTTCTCAAAATGATATTGATAGAATTAATAATGGTAATAGTAGAGGTAGAGGTGGAAGCAGAGGCAGAGGCGGAAGTGGAGGTAGAGGAGGAAGAGGTAGAGGAGGTAGAAGGTAGCTCTATATTTATAATGGTATATGGTATTTCTATATCTATTTCCCTATCTAGAACCCTGTAATATTTAAACTATCATAGGTTTCATTAGATTTAATTTTTAATCCATGTTCGTTTGCTAAATGTAGAACACAAATAAAGCAAAAACTCGTTGATATATCCTTGGCTCGTTCAACGTTATACATACCAAGAACATTCCGAACAACATTACCAAATGTAATCTCCTTTTGCACTTCTTGATCTTCCTCTTGTTCCTGCCCTTCTTCTTGGTCTGCTTCTGCTTCTTTTTCTTTTTCTTGTTCTGGTTGTGACGCCTTTTGATCAACCTCCATCTCCTTTTGCATTCCTTTCCACAAGTTATCTTTTAACAACTTCACATCAACACGTTTAGCAACTCTAGAGAAATTAATATAATCTGGACGTCTTTTACCAATAACATTCTGTTGACTTTCAGTCACAGTTTCTCTTGGATCAGCTTCCAAAGCATCATTGAAATCAATACCGGCATCAGCGAAATCATTATCGAAATCTTCATATTCTGCCTGGTGGAAAGAATGAGCCAATCTTTCCCTCTCTTCTTCCTTCTCCTGTTGCCTATATTGATCGGCAAAGTAATTCTCATCAGTTAACAATGCCTGATCTGGATTTTGTAGTTGATTAGTGCTATTCATTTGAGAATAATGCTGCAATATTGGAACGTGTGGTTTGATGAATAGGTTGGTTAATCTTGCAGAATTATACTTTATATCATCTGGTAATATATATTCGGTTTCATTGGATGTATCTTTCTTGTTGATTGTGTTTCTGTTTTTAGGTGGTGCAAACAAGTCATCTTCATCCACTTCATCATTAAAGAAATCAACAACAACATTCTCTGGTTTCTTTCTCCTTGGAGTATTTGTGCCACTGTTTTCTTGTTTGACTTGTTGACCTCCATCTTGCTGCCCTTCATTGCTCTGCATCTTGTCGACTTGTTGGTCTATCTTGTGAGCTTTCTTGAATGCAGAAACCTTCCAATGTTCTGGGCCCCTCCAGTTCGATTTCATTCGATCATCAAAATATGCCATTAGATCTTGATCCATAACAGCAGAACCAACAACAGCACTGTGATGAATATTGTTATCTGAGACTTCGTCAAATAATGTTTGCATAACTGTATGCGATAGATTACTATAAGGGTCCGTATTGTTGTGTGTATCATTCTTTTCATTATCATCATTGAAATCCATACCACCAAAATCATCCAATCCATCATCACGATCATCAAACCCATAATCGTTATTTTCAGATGTAGGGGTCATGTAATGATTTTCTACCTCAGCATTCATTTTGGTGTTGAAATCACTTAGTATAGTTCTAGCTTTATTCATATCTGATAACGCTGATTCAAATTCACCTAATGATGGACAAATCTTAAGGTCTTGGAATACCTTTTCTTCATCATCATCTTTAAACAAAAATTTCTTTAACGAAGAGATAGCTGTCGCAAGTTGTGGTACATCACCGTCATTGACTTCTTCTTCTTCTTCCTCCTCGTCTTCTTCACCTTGATCTTCCTCGTCTTGGACACTCAGTATAGGATTAGAAGTAGCATCAAACACAACTCTACCAGAAGTATCAACATTCAAAGTATTCAACAACAAACTTTTAGCACCACCCTCATCAAATTCAGCTAAGGCTTTCTTAAACAATGGATCAATCGCCAACTCCTGGTCTAACTTCTTTATTCTTAGAGTTTCAAAATCAACCAAGGTGGATTCTACAATTCTATTGAATTTCCTCTTTTTGCGTACATCGCCATCTGCACCACCATTCTCTCCTCCTTCCTCACCGTCTTCACCCTCACCACCTTCTCCATCCTCACCTTCAGCATCATCTCCATCTGCATTCCCTCTTGCTTCCATTTCTTTCTTTTTGGCCAACCCGCTTAGCAATTTACCAGTTTCAGTAGCAGCAGATTCAACTCTACTCAGATAGATTTTTACACATCCATCTAAAGTGGCACTGGCTCGTTGGAAGTTAATGCTTTCTCCATCTTTGATAACATTCAAATCATGGAAATAGTCAATAAGGTCGAAATTCCAGGAATTCTTCAGCGTGATTTTATTATCGGTAGCCATTTTGATCCATTCTTCGAAATTGGACATGATTGTGTGTTTATTCTCGTTGAATCCAATATTATTATCTTCTAATAAACTAGAATCATTCATGGAATCATTATCTGCTACCCCATTAGAAGCATTGCTACCGCCCGGAGATGCGTTAATGTTCTGGTTGTTACCGCTGGTGCTGATGTTGCTGTTGTTGCTTCCTCGACTTACAAGTCTTCGATTCAGGATAACGCGATTTGATATTATTCTACTACCTGAAGATGATGTTGTGCTGGCGGTTGATGGTCTACTAGATACACGTACAGGAGAATGTTTATCTGGTTGTAAAGCTGATCGCTTCTTCGGGAGTGTTTGTGGTGTTGACATTGTGATAGTTCTTGTGATAGTTGTTGATGTTGGATAGTCGTTACTTGGTGGTTGGTTGTGGATTGTTGATTGTTAGGTTATTGATTCTTGGTTGTAAGATCCACCAAAATTTTTATTTTTTTTGTTTTTGTTTTTGTTTTTGTTTTGATTTCAGAAAAAATATATATATATTGCTGCTCTTAAATACTTTTGTCATTTTGTCTGCTCACGTGACAAATATTATTCTATTTTTTTCTATTTTTTATTTTTTTTTTGATTTTATCCAAGCAAAGAAAAAATTCACTCTTGTCTTAAAGTCCATTGCCTATTAAAACAACCAAAGCAATCAACCAATTGACTAACTAACAATGGAATTATTACCAGAAGGACAACGTAACACAACCACAGAAGTGACGCTAGAAGATCAACGCAAGATCAACAAATTTTCCACACTCATTTTCCAAAAAGATACCAAAGCTTCCAAATTAACCACATTGAAAACTGAGAAAGAATACCTTGATGATTTGACATTGGAATTGGAATTATTGGATGAAGATGAAGAGATAATGTACAAAGTTGGTGATTGTTTTATTCATTTAAAAGTTCAAGATGCCATAACTAGAGTAGAGGATGATTTGAATGGATTGAATGACGAGATTGATCAATTAAATGATGAAATAGATGGTCTTGATGAAGAATTGAAAGAATTGAAAGTTCTGCTATATGATAAATTTGGTAAGAATATTAATTTAGAACGTTAATTCAAAATAGATGAATATAAATAAATAAATAAATAAATAAATATGTATTGTCATGAGAGATAATGGTGATTATTCTATGTATTTTAATAGTTGATTGAGGAGGTTTTCTAATGATGAATAGAATGAACAATAATCATTGATGTCGATGAAGTTATGTCTTAAATCATACAAGATTTTTTCTTTCAATTGCATCTCATCAATAGTACTGACACTGGTTATGGATTTATCAACTTCGTCTCCGTATGGACTGCTGTTGCCCTGAGTGTGGCTATTACTATTACTACCACTCTGAGATGAAGGAGTATCTTTGATAGACGTATGTTTCTTAATTAAATATTCCCACATCATATTGGTTAAACTTAGCATTCTTTTATACTTTTCATTCTTGAACCATTTTCTGTTTATGATAAATAGAACACTGTTGATGAGGTTCTTGTAAATAGTAAATTCCTCATCATCAATGAACTTGTATTTGAATTTAACCGAAATGATAACCATCATAATAATCACAGAGTCTATAGGGATGGTACGTTTAATATACCAATTGAACCGGCCAAACTTGATGAAGTCATTATACTGTAAGAAATCATTAAAATTATGCAATATCGAAGGAATCAAATTATTATTCAAATCTTCATAGGAAAATTTCTCAAAATCCCCAAATTTCAATAAAGAAATCGAGGAATTGTTGAAATTTTTAATAATGTTAGCTTCAAGGATTTGTCCAAATGTATCTTCATATTTATTCAAAGTTAATCCATTTTGGTACTTTTCCAATGCCAACGACGATGAATTGGATTCCGGCTCATTGGTGTTTTGTTGTGTATTAACGTCAAATTGTTCATTTTCGCCAGGGATATTAGGCGATCCAAGAAGAATTTTCTTATGAAGCAACATCAATGCCCGATCAACATAACTCCATGAATGACTCTTGACGAAATTAATCAAGTTGATTTCTTGTATAGAATAATTACCAGATGTTTTGAAAGTGAAATACTTGTTGATTTTATCAATTGATTTTTGAACACTCTTGTGATAGTCAGTAATCATTTTTTTGATTTCTTTGACTTTAACAGGAGTGATATTTTCACTTAGACCATTATGCAAATGATAAACCAATTCACTTAAAATTCGATCGTATCCAAACTTAATATTCATGGAAACTATACCCAAGTTTAATCTCTTTTCATCACTATGAGTATTATTCTCCTTGGGTTCTTCTTCATCTGGCATCAAGACATTAAAATCATCAATACGACAATTCGGTGGTAAACAGAAATTATGACTGCTCAAGGCATCCAACCCAAATATAACCCACCATAATAACCTTCTAAATTTAATTACCTCCCGATCCTTAATCCTCAATGTGATATACGGATCCTTATGGAAGTGTAAAAACTTAGCATATCGGATAATTTGTGCCATTTCCATCGTGGAAGGATTGGGCGACGTACTTTGAATAATGACATTACCCAACAACAACGGGATCGTTTTAATGCCATGAGGATAATTGTAGTATTGACAAATTTTATTGAAACCTTTCAAGTACTTGTCAATATCTTGATTCAATAATAAGTTATCATATTCCTCAAATTCGGAGATTGTTGAAGCATATAAAATCGGAAAGTATAAAGTGTAGAATTGAACAAAATTGAACTCAACGTCAAGGAGATGGTGATTACCGCCACTACTACCACCACTGCGAGTACTTTCACTAGGAATCTCAACGGAAATACCTGGGTTGTTCTTTGGTGACGAAAGTGAAGGTGAAGTACAAGAAGACGATGAAGAGTTTGTTCTCCTTTTTTTTGCCTTGGTTCGGATTTCCCAATATCTTTTATGTTCTCGTAGGAATTCAGACATGTTGACCACAATAGGAAGTAATAAATGGACAGAGTTTAAATATCTATCAATTAATTCAAAACTCCTTTCCTTAGTAGGTGGTAAAAAATGGTACAAGTCATCTAATAAATTTGAATTTTCATAATAGGTGTTGGTTCCATATAGGTAGTTAACCGTGGTGGCGGGGTTTGAGGAATATGCAGATAATGAATTGTACAAGTTTGGGTTCTGTTGGGCTTTTGCCAATGTGTCTGAATTTTGTTGACCTTGTTGTTCTTGGTCTTTCTTGGAATCAACTTGCTGTTGTTGTTGGATTGGAGGTGTTAGTGGTGGAGGAGGGTTGCTATTGATGACTGGAGAATTCAAACTACTAGGGAATGCATTTAAAATATCCTGAGTAGCTAATGGGAAAGTGGAGGAGTTGAAACTTATCAAATTATTAGTGGTGTTAATATTGTTCATGTTGTTGTTGCCGTTGGCAGATCCATTATTTGTAGATGATAGTGAAGATGATGAAGAGATCATGGAGTTGTTATTCCCATTGACCTGTGTTGTGAAATTCGTATTGAAATAACTATTGGTGATATTGTTTGTACCACTGTGAACAATTGGAGATTGAATCTTAGTGTTGATTGTAAACGGATCATTCGATAATGGAGAGTCTATACCTGGGGTAGAAATTCTTGGTACATTATTGGATTGCTCCATTTTCGATGGGAATCCCATGAAATGAACCGACATATCAACAGAAGGAGGTTGTTTGAATTCAGTTGAAGAAACATCATTATCATTGCTGTTGTTGTTGTTTTGGTTGTTGTTGCTTGTAGCAGTTGGAATCTGTTCACCAATACTAGTTGTTACACTAGAAATCACACTTAATGGTTGTCCAGATAAAGAAGAAGTTGAACATGAAGTAGCTGAACCTGGTGAAATAGTTGATCTATTCATATCTAAGTTATTATCATCTGAAATGGACATTGTTGATGTTGATGTTGATGATGAGGTTGATGATTGTGTAGTACCTTTAGAATTAATACCTCTTAATTTCTTTTCATACTCAGTTAATCGACTTGATTTCTTACCACCTCTACTGATTCTTTCATTAATAAAGTATTTACACTCTATTTGCAATTTGGTGCATTGAGCGCAAGGTTCTTGTCGGTTACATTTGATTTTTTTGGAATGACAATAAACACAAGATAAGATCTTTCTTTGTCTCGCCTTTTGCACTTTCTTGACTATCTTCCCATCTTGTATTATTGCAACCTTGGCCCGTTGCTCTTGTGTAGGTTGTGGTTCTTGTGGTTGTATTTCAACAGTTTGGAATATCATAGGAATAAGGATGAAAAGTCTGTTGTGATGATGTTACAAATAAATAAAATAAAATACAGTATACTATAGTATAGTATAATAACAAATAAATAAATAAATAAATAACGTCTAGGTCTAAAGTGAAAATAGTTAGAAGAGACTAAAGAAGAAATGAAAATGAAAATGATTTAAAAATGAAATGTGGGAAATGTGGGAGGTGGATATATGACCTTGGTTTTTGTTTTTTTTTTTAGAATGAGTGATAAATTAAGTTACGAGAAAACTAAAGAGCAAATTTAAGGAAAAGAAGAAAATTTTAAGTTGATTACTTTTGTGTCATTTGTTACATTGGTGGGTAAAATATATAATCTATTGTGCTATTGGTTATGTCTACCAAACTAATTTAATTTTAGAATTGTTATAATTGTTACTAACTCCGACCACATTTCCAGCACCCAACTTCCACCAATCGTACCTCTACATTTCATTATTTCTTGGCTGTGGTGAAGTTGGCTTTGCTGCAGCTTAGGTCGTGGCTCTCCTCCTCCTCCTCAAAGAAACAGAAATCCGTTGGTTAAACTATTTATATTTCCGTTGTTGAAAAGAAGAATTTACTTTGCACCTAACCCCTTGTCATATTAACTGAACTAAACCCAAAACAAACATTTTCCAATAATACCAAACCTTCTTACACCCAAAACAACTATTTGGGAATTAGGACAAAGGGTTAGATTGACGTGGAATTAGGAAAAATTCTATTCCATTGTTAATTCGTTGTAATAATTTTTTTTATTATTATAAGTTAAGAAGTGGAGATAAGTGTTAATGTTATTGACCCCATACACCTTTCAGTCACAACTATTTAATCACCATAGTATACGAATGTATTCGTTTATTGTACAAATAAATAATAAATTAATCCTTCTTCCCCCTCTCCCCTTCTCTCGCCCCTTCGCCCCATATTTTTTTTGTTTGTTTGTTTCTCAATATGTGGAATTTCATTTACCTTTAACCCACTCAAGTATAATCTTTAATTTATTGAATCTCCGTTTTTTTTCGTCCTCAATTTTTGGATTAGTTCGGATTTAGTAGCACCCAACCATTATGAAAGACGTGGTATCTTCCTTACTTGGTCTTTCAGATATTGGTAAACGTTTATGTATCCTGTAGTTGGTTCTCTGTTATTGTTACGGTGTACGTTTACATTACATATATAATTAACGGTTTGGGAATAATAATTTTATTTTATTATATTTTACATTTACGTTACTCCCTCTCCCCTCCATCCCTCCTCTCCTTTATCCTTTCTTTTTTAAATTAAAATTAAATTTGTTATGACGACAATTGTATTAATCGTCGTAGTTATTGTTGAGTTTTTGGTTTCTGCATTAGTTGGGCTAGTAATCTTTGGGTTAAGATGAAACTGCACAACCCAAAAAAAAAAAAATGAGGAGATCTCACTACTCCTTTAGATCATGCCAGCAAAGCAAATATCCACAGGTCACTTGTCACTGTGACCTATGCACCAATCAAAGTCACTTCTTCTCATAACCCTACCCCACAAGACTAATGACATGTTTTCGAACACCTGAAAAAAAGCAATTATTTAACTAAAGAATGCTCTTTACCTCCTTAATACCGAACTAAAACTATAGAGACGTAAAAGCCGCGCATCATACACTTATCTCCGTAGTACACAATAGTCAAAGGAATAATCAACAACTACAGGTAACAATAAATAATAACAAGAATATACTTTTTTTTTTTTATTATTTAGACTCACTAAACTACTATCACTACTACTAACAAATATCATAACGTAACTAACTGGAACCTGAAACAACTAATTTTTGTAAATGACCCATGAAAACTTGTAAACTGACATCATCAGTCAAAACAATAGCTCCTCCACTACCAATAAATTCATTGGTATTATAAGTGACACTAGGATTCAATTTACTGTACAAGAATCTAGCTTGTGATCCTCCTTCTTCGGTGTCAATAAATCTAGGCAATGGGTACCTATCTTGTAATAATTCTGCAGCTTCTTTCTTAGGCTCATCCAACAACGATTTGAAATTACTATACTCTTCCATATCTTGGTAGTTGGCTTTTCTCCATTGAGATATGGTCTTACCGTGGAAGATCAAAATATGGAAAAATGTATCCAACAACAAGATTCTGTCATCTTTAATGGAAACTGAATCCAACAATACGGCTTCTGGTTCATTGTCCAAGGTAAACGATGTCAAAGTAGGCTGGATCATCACCAAGGAGTTATTGGTGTCTTCAATCAACAACACGTGTCTATAAAATGCTGTTTCATCCGGTGAATTATTGAAAACTTGCAAAAATTGTGATCTTCTTAAGTAGTAGATAAA
Organism: Candida tetrigidarum; assembly: GCA_030557055.1. Taxonomy (NCBI): domain Eukaryota; kingdom Fungi; phylum Ascomycota; class Pichiomycetes; order Serinales; family Debaryomycetaceae; genus Candida; species Candida tetrigidarum. Next base: position 47,562 of record JAKTVF010000064.1, read on the forward strand.
TTGAGGATACAATTGGAACTGTGGACCCAATCTAAAGGATTCTTCTTGATCTTTTCTGTAATCAGCGAATTTCTGACATAATCTAATCAACATACGATCAACCCATCTTAAGACATCAGCCCCATCATCTTGTTCACTCTTGAATAAAGTAACTCTAGCCATCAACACAGCAGCTGCTTCTTGATCAAAACTGTTGGTTAAAGTCTGTTCATCACTGGTCAAGAAATTCGACACAGTGGTAACTCTGACTCTATAACTACCACTCGAATGTTGGTAGTGGGTTATGAATTGGATATAACTTTGGGCATTTGGTGGTAATTGTTGTTGGTTAACAACGTCAAAGAAAATACCGTAACTGTGTCTTGGTGACGTAGAACACAATCTATAGGTAGATGTACCTCCAAGTCCCAATTCATTTTCAGAGACATTACTGGTTTTCACTTGCAATGATGAAGCATTACCAATCAACCCACTAACCTTCAATTCTTTAGATGTTCTAATTTCCAAATTACCGTTGAATCCCATCAACAAGTATCCTTCTTCATCTTTGTTGAACAATCTCAAGAAAGAACGTTTAAAGATAGAGGTAGTGAAAGCATCGGTCAATAACAACGTACCACCAGTTAAGTTACACAAGTTCTTCATCTCCAACATCCCGATCTGATCATAACAACCAGCAAATATATCAACAGTATGACAGTTTTTCACTGCTTTAGCCGCCAAAGCATCGTAAAACTTGGTAGCTTTTTTGAAATGTTTAGCATTGTCTTTATCAATGTCAGAATGAGATCTGATTGGTTCCTTCAATTCATTACCAACAATCATTCCTGGGTTTAAAGTACATGGACCAGCGGCAAATAACATCACTCTGGCACCGAATCCGGGGAAGGTTAACCCTAATAAATTAACGGCAATGTTCAAAGCACTACCGGTACTTCTCAATGGTCTATTACCATTAGCAACTGGCCATGGATCTTTCTTCAAATTTTCTAAAATTGTTGTCAATTGGAACTCAACATCTTCCAATGGCAAGAAGAATCTCGTCAAAGAGTTAGCAAGTTGTGGGTTGATTTGACCTGGTTGTTGTTGTTGCATTTGTATAGGTGGTTGTTGTGAGATTGGTCTATTCAACATTTCACTGATTTGTTTATCGGTATATTCTTTATCACCTCTGAAAATATAACTCTTGTTAATTTTATCACTACCCAAATCATGCACTTGAATCATGGTTCCAAAAGTGATCAACCCAATCAACGCATTTGGAGGTAAATAATTCAAACTGACAATTATATCTTCCAACAAAGCTTGTAAATTCTCATCGTCTTGACATAAATCAATAACAAAAGTGAAAATCGGTGGGTTTTGTACCGGTCTAGCCGTGATATATTCAATGGTTGAACTTCCACTTTGTAATTCCAATGGTAAATTTTCTGGATTCAACCCGTGATAGTGGGCGGGTAACGGGTTTCTATATTGACACAAAGGACATCTCCAGAATCCATTAGGATCAACCGCACAATAAGGATTCAAGATCAGTTTACATGATTGATTGGAACAATACATTGGATCGTAAGCGGCAATGGGTAAATCTTCACGCTGTTTTAATGGGGTATATAAACATCCTGTTGGAACAACGATTTTACCTGCTTCCACTTTGGTGGATGGGAATACGTTCCAAGCAAATCTGATACCATTGATATCTTCAGCCTCTTCAAAATCCATTGTCTTCTTTGGTTATTCGTTTGTTTGTTTTTTTTTGGTCCGACTCTTGTGGTTTGTGGTGATAAGAAAAGTGTTGTCAAAATCAGCAAAATGCCAAAACGATTTGTTGTTCTTTTTTTTTTTTTTTTGCGTTGTGTTATTTGGTCGTCTTTTGGTTGTCTGAAAAAAAAAAAAATTAATCAAAATTGCCAACGAGACAACAACAAAAAATTTTTCATACATTCACGTGATATTCACCATGTGATTCCTGAAAATCTATATACTATATACTATTATTATTGAGGAAAAGAAATTATAACTAATTACTTATTTATATAAAACATAGGGTACGTATACATTATTTACTCACTTACTCATCATCGTCTTCGTCTTCTTCTTCATCTTCATACTTCATACGAATATTATTATCGTTTTCGTTGCTGTTGCTGTTGTTATTATTATTGCTTGCACTATCATCGTCTTTGTCAACCGTTATGTTTCCCTTCAAACCATCAATTTCTTGCAACAAAGACTTGATATATTTGGATGCCAATTCAACAGTCGTTGCTTTGGAAGGAATATTGACTTCATCATGGTAGGTTTGGGGGATTAATCTACCCAATTCTTGAACTGCCATGTTCATTCTGTTTCTTCTACCTTGTTCTGCCAACTTATGACTTGCCTTTTTGGTTGCGGGCTTTTCACTGTTTGATTTTTTGTTGGTGTTGTTACCATTATTCGAGGTGTTCAATTTAGGTGATGAATTTTCTGAAGAACTGGCTGATTTTGATTGTTGGTGTTTCGAGATACTAGACTTTCTTGATGATTTTGCACTAGATTTCTTAGATGAAGATATTGACATGGAAGGAGATGCCTGTTGCAGGTGTTGTCGCAGTTGTTGTTCATTACCTTCAGCCAATTTACCCATAGTGAAACCCATCAACGGAGTTCCGTTGATTTCAACTGGTTTCCCACTTGGTGGCAACATATTTTGGTCTCTTGAAGCTTCTGATTTCATCTTGGACTCGGGTAATTTTTCAAACGTAAATTGCTGCGAAGTGTTTGTATTCGTATTCGTGTTTGTATTCCCACTCTTAGCTTTCATTGAAGGGGATATATAATTACTCTTGTTGTTACCTTGTAAAACTGGTGTACCATGGGGAGTTCTTCTTTTGTACTGTTTGTTTTCATCTTTAGTAGGGGCATAAGCCGAACTAGCTGACCTTCTACGATCATCATTATTCGATGCATTAGAGCCGGAAGCTGTCAGCGGTTCAGATTTCAAAACGGGACTTGTCAATGGTTCAAAAGCTATTTGTAATGGAGGCTGTGGAGAAAAGGAATTCCCGGCATTACCCCTATCCAAAGGAGTTACAGCTGGACTGACCAACGGGGTGAAAACAGCATCTGGTCTAACAGTTGACGTACTGTGGTTGTTGTTGGTGTTGCTAGGGTTGTTGATGTCATTACTGTGGTTATTAGTGTTGCTATTGTTACTATCTTGGCTACTATTAGCGGTGAATATTTTACCACTTGAAGATTGTCTATGATAATAATGTTGTGGATTATAAGATTTGTCATTTTGTCCACGTAGTATAGGACTTGACGATTCATGTTGACGCATTTGCAATTGCTCGCTTTGCTTGAGTTTATTAACTGCCATTAAACTTGGAGTTTGATTTGAAGGTAATTCTGGCGGGAATGCACTGGATACATGGTTTGGATCAGTATCAAAATTCAAAACTTCTGGGATAATGAAATTCATGTTCTCTAAACTAAGATCATACGACTGTGGTGGAAGTGGAGGAGGTGGTACATCCCCAACATTGGTGGAACCTGGTGTATTATGATTCGACGGACCATTCGAGTCTAAATGGTGTACATCCTGAGAATGTGAGTGGTGGTGTTGTTGGTGAGGGTGCTTTTGATTGTGGTGATGTTGTTGTTGATTGTGATGATGAGAAGGCTGTTGTGGTGGTGGTACCTGTTGATGTGAATGTTGTTGATGTTGGTGTTGGTGGTGGTGGTGAGGAGGAGGATTGAAACCCATAGCGCCGGGTGTATGACCGGGAGTGCTAGCAGCAGAATGTTGGTGACTCAATGGTTGTGGTTGATGGTGTTGTTGTTCGTAGTAATCCATTTGTTGCAAGAACATCTGGTCGGTTTCACTAAAGGCACCCGGCGTATTACCAGTCATTGGGTTAGGAGTAGGTTGTTGAGAGTTGGAAGCATTCAATTGTATAGCGTTACCAGTTGGAGTAGAATGATTTGACGGGTGGTGTTGGTGTTGTTGTTGGTGAAGTTGTTGCTGGTGGAGTTGTTGTTGATGTTGTGTTGGAGGTTGCTGTTGGTGTTGCAGTGGATCTAAGTCATTATAATAAGATGGTGATTTACCTGGTGTTGTTCCTCCTGGCGAAAATATTGGGTTCCAAACTTGTTGATCCATTTGTATCGTGTGTGTATTGCGTTTAAGATTGTATGAAGTCCTGGTTTATTCTTTGCGTATGATAGATTTATACTATTGAGTGTGTAGTAGTTGGCAGTAGATAGGACTATGTTGGTGTTAATGTAAATGTAATCCAAGAAATCAATAATTATAATATGAATAATATTATAAATATATATATGGATCTTTTTTTTTTTGGTTGTACTTTGTCTCTTTCGTTCTTAAAAAAACCACCTGAAAATTTTTTGCCCAATATTTTTTTTTTCTCTATTAACAATTTATATTTAGCCTATTTGAATATTTTTTTATTTTTTATTTCTCACCTATAGTGTAATAGACCTTCACTCGGGATAATGTAAAAACTAATTACCTGATAATGACTTTAAAAGAGAGCTAGAATTGTGGGTGTAAATGTATAACATATATCTAAGTTTGAGCGTTTCTCTTGTAATTTATTTTTTTTGTTCTCACTCTATAGGTCATAATTAACGAATCATTTAGTTTTAATAGGCAGATCTGTTATAACTCAGAGTCAATATGAGTATAACTATAGGGCTCATGTCCCCCGGGTCACATTACCATAAATCTCTTGAACGGTACAGTTTAATACGGAGTATGGGAGAGGATAGAACGCAGGGCATTATTGAACGAGAAAATCGGGAGGTACACGTGGGCCCCAAAAAATGTACTTTTGTCTCTCGCGTGGTTGTTGTTACAACCCTGTACGACGGGTTAAATTTTCCTCTCTGACTCTTTTTCTCTTTCGCTTTCCTATTATGTCATTTTCTCCCATTTTTGTGCATTTAGTTGCCATATTTTTTTTTCTAACCCTCGGGACGGTACTGCTCGGGATGTTTTTCATACCTATTGGTGTGGTGTTTTGATAATACCAACGAGCTGTAATTGTCTACGATGGAGAGTGGTCCACCAGGATTCTAGTATACAAGGAATTAAGTAAAAGAATGAGACAAGGGACGTTGTTTCAGATATTTCTACTCTTTGAGCGTGGTTTTTATTTTGTTGCTCATATGTTGTTTGATTAAAGAATATAAAACAACGCGATAGTTTGTGAAGTACCGTTATCTATCATAAAAATGACTACAAACACATCGAGCGAACTCATTATGTTGGTATGGTCCCCATCACAACTGCAACACGTTGTTTTTTTTTTTTTTTTTGTTTTTGATTCAGAAAATATCACACAAAATGAGCCACTAGTAAATCATGTCACAGTTGATATTGCCATGCGATCTTACTTCGTGTGATATGTTGCAATTTTACATTTGTGTCTAAGAAAAAAAATCCCACATATATGCTTAATTATACATGGTGGTGATCCCCCCACACGACACATAGAGCGGTGACATGACAATAATGGAAATTCCATAGAATTAACGAAGTTGCAATACGATGTCAATGACGAGTCACGTGTAGTTATAATAGTTTTGATCTTAGCTGTATTGTTTGAATTTCTCGGTTTTTTCACGTATACATAACCGTGGGATGAACATTAACCATATTGACAGAAAAATTTACGAAAGAAATCAAGCAAAATTTTGATAAAACAAAAAAATATGTAAATCTTAAATTTGTTAGAAATACCGATAGAGTGGTTTAGAACATTATAAACTCATGGGTTCGACTAGCCGTGGTTCTATTTCTTGGTGGCAATAGGTGGGGATACATAGGGGTTTGACATTCTCTAGTTCTTGGTAGCGACATACCTGACACAGTAACACACAGAGTCACGAATCCTCGGTTATTACACTACATGTTACCGATAAGATCACGTCTAATCATTCCGCGTCCTATTTCATCTATTCTATGGTCTTCTAAATATTGAAGTTGTATAGTGATCTTCAGGTCGTGTGCAAAGTTCAGCGGCGTGATTTTTTCTTTTTTTCTTCTTTGGATTATTGGTGAGAGTACGAATGGTTTTAATAGAAGAAAGCGAAAAAAAAAAAACAGAAAAATTTCAAACTCCATAAATACAGAACACACATTCATTCACCACCATTTACTTAGTTTGTAAGTTCCTTTCATTTTAAGAAATGCACCCGTTAATTAAGCTTACAATACCTATATGCAAAGGCATATCGAAAAACCCGCGACTTTTCCCTATGATACGACAAGGTGTGTCATCTTTGTCCACAAGCGCTAGGATTCTTCCTAGATCAACAACATCCACATCATTAGGGTTTGCCAGATTTGCATCTAGTTCAACTATTAAATTATTACAAAGTCAAGAACAAACAGCCAATAGTGACTTGAACAATATCCAAGCACAATTAGAGTTCTATAAATCGTTGTTGGCGTATAATTATCCACATTTGTTGGTGCAACGTTTTGAAACCCCAGGTATTGCCTCCAATCCAGAATGTACCAAATTATACATCGATGCATTAAATAAGATCGGCCAAAAAGATAAAGCCGAACATGTTAGTAAAACCTTATTAGTTCAACAACAACAAGGACACGGTCAACAATCAGGACCTGGACAAGGACAAGGAGGAATACCATATGGATTTGGATCACGATACGAACCTGTGCATGTTGTCGTTAGTGAATCGTTGTTGACTATTTTATCCAAATGGTTGAAATGGTTAATCCCAATAGCCTTATTGACATATGGTGCCACTAATGCGTTTAATTATTTAGTTGAAAACGGAACTATTTTCAAAAACGCCGAAGTTCTGGACAAATCAGTTGACGTTTCACAAAGTACTGTTAGATTTAAAGACGTTCAAGGTTGTGATGAAGCCCGAGCCGAATTGGAAGAAATCGTCGAGTTTTTAAAAGATCCTTCCAAGTTTACTGCCTTGGGTGGGAAATTACCTAAAGGTGTCTTGTTGACTGGTCCTCCAGGTACAGGTAAGACATTATTAGCAAGAGCCACTGCTGGTGAAGCAGGAGTACCATTCTTCTTCATGTCAGGTTCAGAATTCGATGAATTATACGTTGGTGTAGGAGCCAAGAGAATCCGTGAATTGTTTAATCAGGCACGTGACAAGGCACCAGCTATTATTTTCATTGATGAATTGGATGCCATTGGTGGCAAAAGAAATCCTAAGGATCAAGCATACGCCAAACAAACATTGAATCAATTGTTGGTTGAATTGGATGGGTTCAGTCAGACTGAAGGGATTATTATCATTGGTGCCACCAATTTCCCAGAATCTCTAGATAAAGCATTGACTAGACCAGGTAGATTTGATAAAGAAGTTATTGTGGATTTACCGGATGTTCGTGGTAGAGTTGATATTTTGAAACATCACATGCAAAACGTCGAGACAGCTGATGATGTTGATCCTTCAAT
>JAKTVF010000065.1:0-54937 GCA_030557055.1 Candida tetrigidarum
AATTGAGGGATATATAGATTTCCTTCGATATTATCTATATTATATATCAGGGACCTTGTGAAATTCTGCGAGAGTTGGTTCAAAGCTTTAATTGCTTGGTTGTATGACGTGTCCCTGCTCGCATCTATCACTGCTAGTAGCAAGAAAAGCGGTAATAATAGGTGTGTTATTATCCTGGACATGAATGGGGAGACCGGATCTGGCTGACGTGGTGGGATTGTACGTTTGTACTTTTTTGATTAAGGGCAAAAAAAAAATTTAAAATAAAATAATAAGTCTTGAATAAAAAACGAGAATTGTGGTGAGCGTAGTCTCCGCCGCCATGATTCCGTTTTGTTCTATTTTTTTTTTCTATTGCTGAGGTATAGAGTTAACACACGCAACAAAATTCAGTGCGGAGGAATCGAACTTGTGTAGTGCAAAACAAAAAAAAAAAAAATCAAACAGCACATAGGTGTTCCCATTGGGTTATTTGGAGATTTCGGAAATCTGTGACAAATTCCGGGTACGCCAATCGGTTGGAGGACGATATTTGTGCGTGTCCTGGCCAATACTTATACAAGTTAATGCCGTCGATATACTCAAATCATGTCCATTTCTTCTTCAAAAACTAATTTAATATTATAAGAAATAACCTTTGCTATGGAATCATATTGGTATTCTTAAGAATGTGCTTCTTCTTGGATAATTTGGATGCATCTATTTGGGAATGAAATACAAGGTTAAAGTTTACTCAGAAATTTTTGTAAACTGTAATCAAAATTAATAAATTGTGAAAACTTTTCTTAATTGGGTAATATAGTTTCCCAATTCAAGGAGTTAAGTCATTTCTAGAAGATATGACATAGTAACAAGATTCTACGTCAAGTGATGAAGTAATAGTTCAATATTTAGGGACACACTCTCACTTGGTAGCGACACAATTAGAAGAAACTTGTTGCTGTGAAACAAAACACCCGAACCCTGGGAAAAAATATACAGAGAACCAAAAACACGAACTGGATTTTTTTTGGGTTTTATTAATTTAGAATAGAAACATTTACTTACATTAAACACTATAAATCAGTTAACGATGGGAGATTGAAATTTTTTTTTTTTTTTTTTATTGCTTCTTGTTATTGTTGTTAATCCACTTATGGGAAATCTCCTATTCTTGGACCAAAGTATCCATCTGGAGCATCTACAGTTGCATTCAACCAACCAACCATATTTCCATCATACCCCTCATACATCACTTCATTACCCCACCAATTAATATCCTTTGGATGATACATCACAGCAAAGAAAATAATGATAGAACTGAAAGCAATACCAGCAGTCAAACCAGTAGACAAGATATAGTTATACTTTTGCCACCAAGCTTCATAATTTCTTCTGATATATGACATAAATGTATAGGAAACATATAATCCCGGAATGTAGTAAGTCATATTATACGGAGCAAAGCCCAAGAACCCACCAATGACAATCGATGGTTCGAAATACTTGACGTATTTTCTTGGTCCCCATCTCTTGATGACGATACATGGGAATGCCACCAAGAACCCAATCAAGAAACACCATTGTAAAATTGGATACAATCCACCAAACACTTTTTTCGGACCAATAACCCCCCACAAGACTGAAGCCGAATAGAAAGTTCTCCCTCCTGGACAGGTGAACTTTTGTGCATTTTTTGGAGAACAATAATTCTTGATACCACCTTCAATTTGGAAATTCAAAATACCCAACTGAACAAACGATGCAATGAAAATGGACAAGATTTGTACTCTGTAGACAGCACGTGGTGGAAGTTTGGTATAATGACCTTGTTTCAAATCGTTGATGAAATTTTGTGCTTGACCGTCAATGTTGTAACCCAAAGCTTTAATGAATGCCAAAGCCAAACCATTACCTGGGATAGCATAACCAACAATCAACTCAACCAAAACATTCAACCCAAAGGAAAACCCAGTTCTAGCATAGACGGTAGTCAATGGAATTAAGAACACAAAGTTAATACCCAAGGCAAAGAAAATACCCCAAACAGGAGTTTCAGCAGGGTATATTTGAACACAGACAATGGCCAACACCAAAGAAATGACAACAATAATCAAGTATGCCCATTCTGGAACTTCAGGATAAGCACGCATCATCGTACTATGAGGATCCTCAAAACCATCATATGTAGATTTTCTGAAGTCTTTCAATACTCTCCAGAATGAGGTACAAGCATCCCACATTTCCCTGTAGTTCATTCCGATTTCATAGACAATATGGAATGGATAAAGGGCAAAGAATGCACCATATAACACCAAATTAGCAGCCGTGTAAAATGGGGGACCAATTTCGTTATATTTTTCCACATCAAACAAACTTTTTTCATTGACCACAGATCTCACCGAATAACGTTCCCCAGTGTTGGTAAACAACCCATTATCGTTGATTGGAAGATACCCTGTCCATTTATAATTGGAATACCAGACACCAAGGATACAGAAGAATCCAATAAACATACCAATAATATTGTTAACTGGATTGTAGAATGGAACTTGTAATGGTTGCAACATAGAACTGAAATAGTTCCAGTCAAATGTAGGGATTGGGTTCAAACCTAACCCACCAACAGACCCAGTGACCACAGCAAGATTCAAGTTGTCAGGCTTAATCCAGGTCATCCAGTTGAATGTAGACAATGCTTGGAATAAGTAATCAGGGACCCAGAAATACAAGAAAGACCCACAGAAAACAATGAAGAAAAAGTTGTATGCAGAAATGGTCCATCCATTAATCTTTTCTTTCTTTGAAGGACTCAATAATGTCTTGTTCAAAGCAATACTTGGTAAAATTGTTGGCCAAATTGCTTTCACCGGGTAGACCGCAAACTTTCTCATAATACCAGCAAGACCAATACCAAGGAAATTTGTGGACAAAATCAACAAAATCTGGTAACCCCAATCGACCCACTTGTTGTCATAGAATATCTCTGATTTCTGCATAAGGATATTTGAAGCAACATAAGAAGTACCACCACCGGTCACACCACAGAAGATAGTGGCCAACATTTGTTCCTTGAACGAATAAGGACCTGGATTCAAATCAATCTTCCATTTCCAAATTTTGAAACTCCATTTTGGGAAAATCCATTCACAAAGCAAACCAGAAGGGTACAAGAAAATTTGGACAACTGACATAGCAAGGGAAATCGAAGGTTGTCTCTGACTGAAAAATTGGTTGATGACGGCACCGATACCTGTCCAGATAATACCAATTAAGTAGACTCTGAATGTTTCAACAGGAATGGTAGGATCATCAAAGGGGAAGGTAACGGCTCTGACCTCAGGATATGGTGACCAATAAGCAATCAAAACAGCTTCCAATCTAACTTGTAAGTTCCAATCAACAATTTCATGACGGTCAGGGTCAGTCAATGAATCCTCAGTTCCATTTTCGTGAATGTGGTATTTTTCACCACCCTTTCCAGAAGATGAGTTACCATCAATACTATTGTCGTACTTATTACCAAGGCCGATGTCTTTAGGTCCATGGTAATCAACCAACTCTCTCCAAAGAGCCAAGTCTTGCTCAGGGATGTTAACATCAGAACCATGGTCCTTGATACCTTGCCTTAAGATTTCAACAGCTTCCTCCGGGGACATCTGTTCGATTTTCTCAAATATAAAACTAGCACTTGGTGGTAAGTCGTCCAAATTCAACAAGTTAGAAAAATGTAATCTTCTAAGAATAAACCATTTTTCACTTTCAGTTAAGGAAGTAGCAACGTCGTTTAAACCTAATGGGTTTGAGGTGATAGCATCTAAATTAACCTCATGATCTTCTACCTGCAAATGACTTCCAACACTTGTAACAAAATTAAGTTCAGCTGGTGAAACAGTATTGTTGACTACCTTTTCACTCATTTTTTTTTAAATTATTTTGTAAGAATTAGATATTAAAGAGAAGAAAAGAGGAGAAGGGAATTTATTCTAAGATTTCTAAAATCAACAACTACCTGGGGTTGTATCGGAATTTATAGACTGATCACGAACGGCACCATCTTTCTTGAGATCATTGAAATTAAAAAATAGAAAATATTAATTAAAATGCAAAAATAGAATAGTAGAAAATCACAATGCATGCAGTTGCTAATTAATACGTAGTGAAGCTGATAAGATGTGGCTCGCTCTCCACAAATAGAAAATTGCCTTAATTGGATTAGATAAGATGGAGAACTATTGGTTGGCATCAAAAATTGACGTCAATTTGTGAAACCTTTTTTTTTTGCGCTTTCGCTCTTGCGTTAATTCAGTTTCATGTTCTCACCTTTAAAAATAGCACATTCAAACTTAAATGAATGACTAGATGCGCCCCACACGTCAAAATTTTCAACAACTCTCAGTTGGACATGTACTTTCTTTCGACGAACCAAACGTTTCAAAGATGTTTACATATGCTATGAGGAGAAGATGTTTTTTTTTAGAAACCAAGAAGGCATCAAAAAAATTTTTTTTTTAAAAACAACCACACAGAAATTGGGCCACATTGCGGGGCGAGAGGAATTAAACATTTCGGGCCATAAGGAAAAGCCACAAAACCATTTTACGCGTCAATTTGGTGCCGTATAAATATAAACTAGATGTTTGCGCTCAAAATTTTAACTATGGACAACCACACTTAAATTCTTAATATTCGAAAAGGTTAATAGAATAGTATTGAGATATCCAGCGTTAGGTCACCTAGAGGATATGCAGGCACATTGACAGGTTGCTAAGTATACCATGAATTAACTCTTGGAGTAAAAACGAAAGGAAACCAAAAAATGCTTGAATTTCCTGGGAGGAGTGGCTTCAAACCTAGGAAGTGTGGTTTATAAAACAATAACTTTACAGAGATAAGGAAATGGGCTTATTTAATGTGTCTTTAACAAGCGACGATGCATATTTCTTTTAAACTTCAGTGGCACTTACTCCCACGGCAATAAAAAATAAAATTAACAATTAACAATTGGAATTGGGGTAATTTAGGTCAACATGTCACACTTCTTTCTTTTACGATTAAACGCCAAGATAATCTGACTTTGTTGAATTATCTCTGTTTCCATAAGCAAGTATTTAGAATGGACTGGGTGTTATGAATTTCCAGTGTTGAAGTCGTGTGCAATTGTTACAATTGTTGTGACAAACAACACGACTCTTTTGCTCTCGTCCAAACACAACACACACACACAAATAAATGTGAACACCAAATACTTAATTATTTTTTTTTTTTTTTTTCTTTTCATGGAGTTTAGAGTATTGAACAAAGTACACCGAAAAAAAAAATGGCAACGAAAAACTATACGATCCCGAAATAGGAATAAATCTATGTATTTTTATTTTTATTTTTTTCATTTAACTCCATTTGATTTAGCATATTACTAGAAACACAAGAGACCCATAGAAGACAAATATTCATACCTTGTTTTATCCATTTCATTTTATAGACTACATTACAGAAATAGAGAACAACGAAGAAACAATAGACCATGCCTCCAATAAGATTAACAGAGCATACCACGCCCGACGAAGAACAAATCCATGAAGCAATATTCCGATCCGCACCGATGACATTGGTGCAGTTTTATGTTACGATTGAATTAGCACGAGATATGGTGGGAGTATTGGGGAAGTTGGGGAATGTACAGTTTAGAGATTTGAACTCGAAGTTGACCCCCTTTCAGAGAACGTTTGTTAGTGAGTTACGTGGCATCGACACCATGATCCAACAGTTGGACTATCTTCATTCAATAATGTTAAAGCAAAATACTCTTAAAGGCGACATTTATGTTAATTTGCAAGCTGATGTCAAACCTTTACCCACATCTTCCGAAATGGACGATGTAAAGACCCGATTGGATGAATTTTACCAAAGAATCAAGCATTTAGATCAATCCTTCAATAATTTGGATAAGAAGAAATTGAAATTCGTCGAGAATAGGAGTGTTATAAATTGTTTAAATGAATTCCACAGATCCAATTTAGTTGGTGGTGGCTATGATGATCTCGGCAATTTGCACGAACAAGAGCAGGAAGAAGATGAAACAGAATACGACGATAATCAGGCATTATTAAATGAGCAAAGAAACCATAACTTGGAGATTGGTTACGAGGTACATCATTTGGATGATTCGTCGTTCAACTCATTAACTGGTACCATTGCTCGAGATAAAGTCCCAATATTGAGAAATATCTTGTGGAGGACATTGAGAGGGAACTTGTTCTTTCATGATATTCCACTTGATCAAGAATTCCCAGTCAATGAAAATTCTGATGAAATGGTATACAAGAATGCCTTTATTATTTTCATACACGGAGATTTTTTGAGAACCAGAGTGCGTAAGATTATCCAATCATTGGATGGGTTGTTGTTTGATAATGCCACTGGTGGCGCGGAGTCAAGATCAGCTACTTTGGGTGAGATCAACAGCAAAATAGAGGATTTAACCAATGTTGTACAAAGTACAAAAGACCAACTAGTAACCGAGTTGATGATTTTCCAAGAATTGTACCCAGACTTTTGCTATATAGTGGAGAGGGAAAAGCTTATATACGAAGCTTTGAATAAGTTTGATGAAGATAGCACCCGAAGATGTTTAGTAGGAGAAGGCTGGATACCATCATATGATTTTGAGAAGGTACGAAAAAGTTTGAGAAACCTAATCCGGCTGAAAACCAGGCAAGATGGAAGTGGAAGTGGTATTGGTGGTGGAGGAATAGATAATAGTGACTCTGCTGAGAGCATTAATTTATCCGAAGGAGTTGCTACGCAAACTGCATTATTTTCTGTTGATAGTGATCAAGAGTTGACTGGGTTTGAAATTGAAGATGAGGATGATGACGAGGAAGTGGGCTCATTGATTGCTGTTGTCAATGAACTTTCTACAAACCGAGTCCCTCCTACATACCATAAAACCAACAAGTTTACTGCCGCATTCCAGCTGATTATAGATGCATACGGTATTGCCACCTACCAAGAAGTCAATCCGGGACTTGCCACAATCATCACCTTCCCATTTATGTTTGCTATCATGTTTGGTGACGTTGGACATGGTTTCATAGTGTTGCTTGTGGCACTCTATTTGATCAAGAATGAAGTCCTGATTGGTGCCATGAGAAATAGAGACGAGATTTTCGACATGGCATACAGTGGAAGATACATTGTATTGTTGATGGGTGCATTTTCCATTTACACTGGTTTCATCTATAACGATATTTTCTCGAAATCAATGAACATTTTCTCATCTGGTTGGAAATATGTGATTCCGGAAAATTATGACGTTACGAAGGGGGCAACATTAGTAGCTGAGAAGGTTACCGGTAAAACGTATCCATTTGGATTAGATTGGGCGTGGCATGGGACAGAAAACAATCTTTTGTTTACCAACTCGTACAAGATGAAATTATCGGTATTGATGGGGTACACCCACATGAATTATTCTTTGATGTTCAGTTTAGTGAATTATTTGTTTTTCAAAAGCAGAGTGGATATAATTGGTAATTTCATTCCAGGATTTTTGTTTATGCAAAGTATATTCGGGTACTTGGCGTTGACTATTGTTTATAAATGGACTGTTGATTGGTTTGGCAGCAACAGACAACCTCCTGGTTTATTGAATATGTTGATTAATATGTTTTTATCCCCAGGTACAATTGAGGAACAATTATACCCTGGACAGAAATATGTGCAGATCTTTTTGGTATTGATCGCCGCTATTTGTGTCCCGTGGTTGTTAATCTACAAGCCCTTGATATTAAAGAGACAAAATGATAAGGCTGTCCAATTGGGATACACTGATTTGCATTCACAACGTCAACACTCCTTTTTGATACACGAAGAAGAACGGGCTCTTGAATTGCAGAATGACGAATTGAACCATGATCCACCAGTAGAAAACCCATTTGAGAGTGATGATGACGAAGACAACGAGTTCCGATTTCCAAATGATGTGGAGCCAATGTTTCACTCGGCAGCACATGGGGAGGACGGAGAAGATGGGTTTAACTTTGGAGACATTGTGATCCACCAGGTTATCCACACCATTGAGTTTTGTTTAAATTGTGTAAGTCATACGGCATCATATTTGAGGTTGTGGGCCCTTTCTTTGGCTCACGCACAATTATCCTCGGTTTTATGGTCAATGACCATCCAAAATGCCTTTGGCAGAACCGGAACAATTGGAATTATTGCGACAGTCATGCTATTTGCCATGTGGTTTCTGTTGACAGTCTGTATATTGGTGTTGATGGAGGGAACTTCTGCCATGCTTCATTCCTTAAGATTGCACTGGGTGGAAGCCATGTCAAAATTCTTCCAAGGAGAGGGGTATGCGTATGAGCCATTTACATTTAAATCTATAGATATATAGAAAACATGAAATAATTGTAATAAACAACAATGAACAAAACCAGCAAAAAAATTGACAAAAAAAAATAAATAAAACAATTGTGGAGAGACACGGTTAAAAATAGAAAAATTGTTCTAGACAAGAGAAGAAAGAATGAAAGGAAGAATGAAATTTTTGTATTTTAGTTTATTTTTTTTTAAAAAAACTAAACACCGTGCAGCTTGTCATTCGTGTTGTGGTTATTCCATGGCATACGCGGTTATATTTTTGGACAAACAAAAATGAAAAATGAAAGGTGAAAAAGAAAAAAAAATAGAAAATGCATGTGTTGATTACTTACATAATCGCCTACTTTTAATGTCACGACATTTGTATATTCTCCATTTATTTTATTTCATGTGTGTGTGTCTTCTACTCTTCGACAGCATTTCGATCTTCGACGAATGAAAATTCAAACTGAAAATCTCCCCCTCTTTCGTCTGAAACTGAATAAAATGAAGAGATTCTGTGTCGATACTTCGACTACATGGAAGATAATATCCACCGAAAAAAAATACAAACAATGGGAGGAGAGAGAGAGATTGTCGAAGCCCGGACGAATTCATAAAAAGATAGATCGTCTTATTTCCACTATGACAATGGGAATACAAAAAAAAAAAAAAAAATGAGAAAACAATTACAAATTTTTGTGTTTGAATTACAAAAAAAAAATTCTCATTCTATTTCAAGTTTTTCTTATGTTGTCGATCAAAATTCGCGACATTTATTGTAATTTATACTTTTTTTTGGTTGTATCAGGCACATCCAAAAAACCATAATGTAAGAAGAAAAGCTTTTGTCTTTTTTTTTGTTTTGCTTTCTCAATTTTGCGTTTTTAATTAGCCGACAGAAGTTGATGTCACAATTGGGAAAGTAAAGAACATTCGTTTATTTTATTACGTGTCTTTTTTTTTTGGTACAGAAATTTAAAACACATATTCGGCAAGGTAAAAGTGCGTTTGTTTTACAAAGAAATTCGCAACACAAAAAGAACACAAGATGGTATTACCATGAAAAGTAATTCATTGAAGACTTTAGATTGACGATCGGATAATTAAATAAGGGGATGGTGGGTCATTTATTGCTCTTTTCTGAAACAGGTGATCGACAAAGGGACTTTTATGTGGTTTTCTTTTACGACTTTGTGGATAGAAGTGGTTTGGAAAAAAACAAAAAAAAAAATTTCTGTCATTTTTTATTTTTTTGAGACACTGAACAAAAAAGTGCACACAAACAAAAAGGGAAAGAGAACGAAAAAAAAAAAAAAAAATTCCTTCGTGTTGCATAGTTAAGAAAG
Organism: Candida tetrigidarum; assembly: GCA_030557055.1. Classification (NCBI taxonomy): domain Eukaryota; kingdom Fungi; phylum Ascomycota; class Pichiomycetes; order Serinales; family Debaryomycetaceae; genus Candida; species Candida tetrigidarum. Next base: position 9,699 of record JAKTVF010000065.1, read on the forward strand.
TTTTGCACCCAAACTGTGTGATACACTAAACATTCTCCCTTTTTTTTTGTCAGGACAACAGTGACAGAAGAGTAGTTTCGTTCTTTTGTGTTTTTCAAACCAAGATTTTGTTTCTCGATAATGGGTAGAGGCCGTATTTTTTTTTTTTTTTAATATTGCATATAGTTAAGGAGTCCCTTTACATGTCCTTTGTTTTATTTCTTTTCGTCGTGAAAGGTTTTTTTTTTTTGTTTTTTCTATCGTTAGTTTTTACAGACATTGCATGTAGACTTATTATGTTTGGAGAAAAATGTCATTCATTCGCACTTTGCGACATGCCGAGTTTACGACATTAAAAGACGACACAACAAAAAACAACACGACATAAACCAAAAAACAAAAAAAATAGACTTAAAAGCAAATTAATTTCGGCTCAGAATCTTTCTGGGCTTTTGTCAATTAAACGAGGGAATACAATTTCGACACTCACGAAAGATTATTCATCCTTACACCGTATAATTTTTTTTTTTTTTTTATTAATTTTGCTTTGCTTTATTTTGCTTTTTTAGATTTCTCTTTGAGTAAAAATGAGGTAATTCTAATGCATCCTAACCTAAACGTATTTTTATTCCATTCTGGAAGAAATACATTAGTAGCAACTTACTCCCTTTCATGAGCCCTGTTTCGCTGTTCTCTATATATTTAATTCGCCACAGCGCGTGGGATTCTGGAAGTTCCTCAGCTCCGTAGCTCGCACCATGTCCTTTTTTTTTCTATAGTGGGAATTTTAAATGTACGCATTTATTAATCAATTCTTCTCATTATGTCCATGTTAGATTCAGGTATTTCACACACACATATGTACACACACGTACACACACATATGTACACACACGTACACCCACGTACACCCACATATATGCAAAACAAGAAAATGCCCCTTAAAAGTGCTGGTATAGAAAATTTGTCACAAATTATACACTGAATATATTGATACAAAAGTTACAGAAAAGTGATTCTCTCACACCTATATAGTTTTTTTTTTAATTCTTATGAATAATGATGATGATAATAATAATAATAATACAAACAGTACCAATGGGTACCGTTACATGCAAAAATGAATATGCCTTGATTATCGGCCGTGCTTCTACCGTCTTGATCTAACTATTGTCGTCGAGATCTATACGTTTGTTTGCAGTTAACATTCTTTGAACTTCATCTAATGTCCATGGTCTAATTCTATGCCGCATCTTGTTATGTAACCTCTCTTTGATGTATTCAACAGTGGTTCTTCTTCTAACTGCTTCCTCTTCTATGAATTTTATGATTTTCAACCTTGTATGTCTAAATTGTCTTTCAGAACTACCATGAATCTTGAGCCATTCAGTAACGGTGATATCGTGATCACGGAGTTCCTTTTCCAATCCTTTAAAATCATCCCACATTTCAAATAAAGTGGTGGCTTGTCTTGATAACCTTCTATGCAATGCTCGTTGTCTTTCAATCTGTTGAGGAGTCATAGCAATAGCTTGTTGTGGCTGTTGTTGTTGTTGCTGTTGTTGTTGCTGCAGTGGAGTTTGTTGTTGTTGCAGTTGTTGTAACGCAACTTGGGGTATTGGAGACATAGGGTTGGATCTATGTTGAGGAGGGGTATGGGAAGGATTAAAGTAGTATTGTTGGTGAGGTTGAAGGGGTATATGGCTCAGTCCGACAGGAGGAAGCTGTGGTATTTGAGGTTGAGGATGTTGTTGCATGATGCTTGGGAGTTGATGTTGTGGTGTTGATAGAGGTGGCGCAGAAGGTGGTGCAGTAGGAGGAGGAGGGTGCGTAGGGTTATGAGGAGGAGTAGGTGCGGATAATGATTGGTGCAACGCAAGTGGTGGTTGTGGCTGGGACTGAGGTTGTGTTTGAGGTTGAGGTTGTGGTGGTATTGCAACAGTTATACCTGGTGACAAAGTAGTTGGTTGCGTCTTTATGTCTGTGGTCAAAGTACTAGCTGATGTGGTTGGTTGGGAAGATGGTAGCGATTTGCCAGCTTGGATTTGGTTTATGTTGTTCAATAATTCGATAGTATTGTCAACTCCTCTTTGAAGATTATTTTGCTCAATTGTTTTAATAAAATTCGAGGTTTCCTGCAATGTCTGATTAGCCAAAGTCATAGCATTTTTATTTTGGGACGCTATTAAAATTATTAAACCATTAATGGATTTGGAGATTTTCAGCAACGCATCACTCTGGTTTTGGAATATTCTATTCTGGTTCTCAACAAACGTGCTCAACAATTCATTAGTCTTCTCTTGTTGTTGCTTGTAAACATTGTTGACCAAATTATCCAAATTCTTGATTTTGTTGTTTTGAAATTCAATAATCTTGTTTAAATCTTTTGGGTTACTTTCCAATTCATGAGTCACAGACGGCCATGAGTTTGTATCATCCATATCACTTTCTGTCTTATCATCATCTGGACTAAACACAGACCCATTGATGATCGTATCCAATTTGTTGGAAGCTTCAATTGAATTCAAATATTCCAAAAACTCAATCGAGTTGAAAATATCACTTTTAGACAATGGGTTCAAGGGGTACTTTTTTTTAATGATAACCATATCCTGAACTAAACTTTTTCTCAACATAACCAACAAGTCCTTAACTTGTAACATTTCCTGGGAATATTCATTTGGGGTGATATCATCCACAAAGGGGAAGATCTTATTCAACAAAGATTGCGGGGGTTCTAGTGAGTTTCTCACAAGATTGTACTCTTCAAAATTCCTGAATCCCGATAAATTCAACATTACTTGATTTTTCAAGGACTCAATTGATTTTGTAGCAAGTCTTTCAGTATTTTCAATATCATGGGTTGAGAGCAATTTCGTTAGATTCACGTCTTTATAGTTGAGCCCACTCATACTCAAAGCGTTGATGGAGGATTTATGTTGTTGGCTGTAACTTATGGCCGATAGTTTGTTATTGCCCTTTATTAGCTTAACATTCTCCAAGGAGATTTTTGTGGATGAATTGCTAAAGATAAATTCATATGAGCTGTATTCGTCAGGGATATGAAACCTGCTAAACAAATAAGCCGAGATTGCGAAATGCGGACAAAATTCGACATACTTATTTCTGAAGCAACCGGCATAGTGGGTGGTGTAAGTAGTGCCAACCAAGGGTACATAGTTACCGGGGTCAACAGCTTGGAACTTCACTACCAAGGCGTCGATGTAATTTATTTTTGTTGAGATTATGTCGCCAATTTCCAATTCACGTTTGGCCAAATTTTTTAGTGACAAAGAATGAGATAAATTAAAGTCAACTAAAGTTCGTAGTAGTTTGTGATCATTTAAGAAATTTGTATTGGTATTTCTTGCCTGTAGTAATGGCTTGACAAGTTTGTAGTAGTCTTCAATAGTGTATTCATTATTATCCAATGAAGAATCCTCTGAGTCTGACATGGTATATTTGGTGAACGATGAGGGGTAGGGAGGGAAACGGAAGGATATTCTTGTGCCTTGTTTCTAATTGATATTGAAAAATTAATTTTTTTTTTTTTTCCTGTTCTTTGTATCTTTTGTATTACAATTTCCCTTTACTTTTTTATTTTTTTTTTTTTACAAAAAGAAAACGAGAAACTTTTTCGACAAAGCTGTTAAAGAATATTGGAAACAAAAACAATAGATTGTAGGAAGGGGATGGATTGGATAGTAGGACCAAGTACAAATAAACAAAAAAAAAACAGATTAATCAGTGGACGACAGGGATTAATAATTGACGTGGATATAATTAAGGTGTTATCAATAATATGGGCTTAGATGTGTGAAACTGTGTGGTGTGTTTGTGTCCTCTCGGGTTTTTTATTTTGTTCTTAATCTTTGGGTTGTCTTTTTTTCTGAAGAAAAAAAAAATATAATAAATATACAAATTAATGAAGGGAGTTAAAGAAAAAGACAATGAATAAATGAATGCAAACCAAAAAGTTATCACCAAAAATTTATAACAAAAAGGTTAATGTGAAGGTGGTAGATAAAAAGGAATGAAGATGGCTGAACAAATTGGCTTTGTTGTAAAGATGGTGATGATTGTTGTTGGTTGGAGGGGAGGAATAATAATCGGTTGTAAAGATTTTTTTTTTTTTTTTTTTGACACTGAAATTCTGGGTGTTATTTATTTAGTTAAATGGACAATCAACAATCGGGGCCAACTAAAAAAGAAAAAAAGGACAAAGGAAATTTATTTTTGAAAAACTAAAAACAAAATCTTTTTTTGGGGAAATTCTTCTTTTTTTATTTTTTTTCGACACAAAATATGTGAGTGGTGATTTTGTCGCAGCAAAATAAAAGGGAATTAATTAAAAGGCAAAAATAAATAAAAATAAAAAAATGTCGCAATCTTTTATACGTGTCGATATCGATGACAAAAAAAAGAAAACTAAAAAATTTTAAAAATATCTGAGGCTTGCAACAATCACGTGAGATGTAGTGTCTAAAAAAAAATAAAATAAATGACAAAAACAAAACTCTAAAAAATTTGAAATTGTAATTGTAATTGGGGAATAGTTAACTCGTGGGTTTTTTTTTTCTCTAATTTTTTTTTTTAAAAAAAGGGAAGGAGGGAAAAATCTTGTTCTATTTAAATGGAATCCAAGTTGTCTAAAAAAAGAAACTTACGTTGCAAATGTAATCTATTTCTTTTCTTGTTTTAAAATTTATTTTCTTTTTAAAATTTATTTATTTATTTATTTAATTTAGTTCTTTTGAATAAATTGTGTTTTGGAACTTTTTCTCTTGACCTAAAATAAATCACTTAAAACAAAAAAAAACCACCTGTTAAATCGTCGGGGGTTCTTGTTTCGTCAAAATAGTTTTAAAACAGTTTTATTCTGGCTTCTGTTTCTTGAGTGTTCTATACTTTTGGACTTGGATGGAATGGAAGGGATTTTCAATGCACAAGGGCTACAAACACTGTATTACAAATGATGGGCAGTGGAGTTTCAGGAAAATCGAGGTTTCGGATGGCTTTTTTTTTGTATTGTTTCGAGGATACAGATGTGATCTTTGAATTAAATAATTGAAACCTTGCAATTTAATTCAAAATAACATGAAATACAAAAAAGAAAAAGAAATTTGAATCGAAGAATGAAAAAATAAAAAATATGTGAATATTATTTAACACAAACTTAATGACATGTGGAAGAGTTTATATAATAAAATTTAATTATATTTCTTAAGAAAAAGGTATAAACTAAAACAAAAACTAGTAATAATTATACCACAAATATTTTACAGCTTTTAGGTTTTGCTTTGTCTAAAAGTTGAAATTACCTTTCATCTCCCCGATATTCCTTTAGTTTTTTTTTTTTTTAGTATTATTTTATTATTTTATTATTTTTAGTTCCATTTTTTTTTTTTTGAATTTAGTGCACACTCTTGAGAAAAAGTTCCGTTCTTTTCGTAAACGTAATTCACTCACTCGTTCCATATGGTCATATTTTTTTTTTACATATGTATTGTTCGTTGGTTTTGCACGTTTACAATTCCGCTTTGTTCAATATATTTTTTTTTTATTAATTACAAAGCACTAAAGATTAGTCATGACACAGAGTTATCATCACACTTCGGATAGATCCCCCTAGGGAGGAGAGGGGAGTGGAGAAGAGGGGAGGGGTGAAGAGGAGAACAGTGAAGAGGAGAACAGTGAAGAGTTGGAAGAGAAGTGAGGTTTGTATTACTAATTCACTGTTCATTATGGAATTTTTGTGTTGTTTCGAACTACATGCAACCATATATTCCACTCATTGCATGTGTACTATTGCTACTATAGATATCCGGTTTCCATTAATTGCCACCCTGTACAATGCATTGCAGATGTGTTCGGAGGTAAGTGGGTCGCCCCGAAATGGTGCATCTTGAATAATAATAATGACTTAATTACCATTTCACCTTAGATTGGCGAGAAGAATAATTCCCCGTGTGACATGCGTTTCATCTTTTACGTATTGAATTATTGAATTATTTTCTATCATTTGTGAAATTACTACATACAACGGTTTTATTATATTTCGCTTCTTTCCTTTCCTTTTTTTTTTTCTTTTTCTTTTTCTTGATTTCAGTAGTTATGTTTTGTTATAATATTATTATTCCTCCAACTCTCAAATAAGGGTCATTACATTTGCGAGCGTACATGTACCATTTTTGGAATTTGGTCATCGAGGATATTTTTAATTACATATATAATTATAATGATACAAAATAGAAGCAAAACTAAATGAACAAGAACAAGAAGAACAAGAAAAAGAAAAAGAAATTAGGTGATAGAACAGTCGATGCCGGAGAGAAGAATTTAACCTTATTGTTCTTACTTTGTTTGTGAATAGAAGATCTAGAAATGGGAGTAAGAAAGAAACAGGAAAAAAAAACAAAAGACGCCTAAGAAATGGTCACGAATCTTTTTTTTTTTTTCAGTTTTAGTTTTGTATTTGAAATTCTTAATTGCGAATTTAAGAAATACTACATTTAATCATTCCATCACACACACAAAGAAGAAACATCGCACAATTTCAAAGGCTATTTGCAACCATGTATCTTTTCTTTTAATTTTTAGTTTGTACTTTATTTTCTCACTATTTCACCGAATATGTAGATTGATAATTTCAATTATAAAAACTTAAAAAAAAAAAAGACAGTAACAAGAGGAGGATATAAGAAGGAAAGAAAGCAATCATTATAATAGCACAAAGAGTACTTTGAAATAGTTAGATTGCCGTGATTATGTGTCATGCATTATCATGCAAGTGAATTAGAATCTGCAAAATCATTGCCATGGGCCATTGTTTGCGATTTCCATTTCCATTTCTTTTTTTCTATTTTATTTTAGTTTTTAGTTCTTTATTTATTTATTCATTTATTAAATTAATTTTTTTTTCTTATTTTCTTATTTTCTTTCTGTGTTTCCATTTAAACGAAAAGAGAACAAAACCAAAAATTTAATATTTACACTTACGGTTATATTATTGGCTTCAAGTCGGTTGTTATTTTTACAAGCTTTGCCTCTACAAAAACAATGTTAAAAATTTACACCAAGAAGTATTCTTGTCCTTGAAATACGAATAATACTAAGATATGGAAATAGAAATACAAAAAGAGAGGGATAAAATAAGAAGTTGCTGATTCTCCAACGGTTATGTGAATTGAATCTGTTCGGTTGCGATTTCTTGTTTTAATTCTATTCGGATCTGACTCCGTTTGTAACAACAACACCTTTCTGTACCGGTCGTGTTTCTTCAACAATATTATATATATATCTATAAGTATTTTGTTATTGTTAGTCATATTTTTTTTTTCCTTGTCTTTATTATTTTCCCATTTGAACACATGTAAAAACAATTTTATAATTACGTTCCAAATTGTTCAACCAAAACAAAAAATGAACAACACATGAAATTGCCTTTCTCATCCAGTTAACAAACCATCGCGCTAAAAACAAACTATCAAAGCACTTGGCTGCATTTGTACGTTTTGTTGAAAGGAGGGAATGGGAAAAAAAATTAGCCATGTAAATGCAGCAATTAAACAACATCACCTCTATTGCATGTAGGTAAGAACGGATTCTTTACAGTGATTAGTCACGTATTAGATAGTTCCAAAAAAAAAAAAAAATCCAAAAAAAATGATAGAGAATTATGATGCTACCTGGAAAAACTTCGTTGTAGTTGTGCTTTGATACACGTAATACGTAAATGAAAAATTTTTCACCGATTCATTTCATCTGTTGTATCCGAAACTCACATATCTATCCGTTCCTTCAGGTATCATTACCAATGTCGTGAAATTTCTCAACAAGTTGATAATTGTAATTCGCAATAGAAATTCAAGTCGAAACGCACAAAAAAAAAAGAAAGAAAGAACACTACGTACAACCATCAGTGTCATATTTAGTATATGTATGGGAGGGTGCGTTTCAGTTGAGTATATTTTGGAATCCTACGTCATCGTTACCACCCAGTACCACCATTATAATCATCATCACCATCTATTACCCTGCATTACACAAAATCGACTAATGAGGATTTTTTTATTTCTTTTTTTTTCTTCTTCTACATCTTGGGAGGTAATTTGAAATTATGGCGAAAAAAAAAAAAAAAAAAAAACCACACACACACACACTATTATTCCGTTCTAACTAAGCACTAGGATCAAATTCCATCTATTTTTTTTTCAAATGGACCCGGTACACTAACCTTCCAATTTTTCCTCGGATATTAAAGTCAAATTCTTTTTGGGATTAAACTCTAATAAAAAAAAAAAAAAAAATACCTCCCTTCAAAAATGAAAAAAAAAAAAAAAAAAAATTTTTTTTTTTTTTTTTTTTTTTCTTTTTCATTTTGGGAGGTAATTTTTAATTTTGGGGGAAAAAAAAAAAAAAAAAGAACCACACACACACCTCCCATTATTCCGTTCTAACTAAGCACTAGGATGAAATTCCATCTATATTGTTTTCAAATGGACCCGGTACACGAACCATCCAACTTATCCTCGGATATTAAGGTCAACTTCTTTTTGGGATTCAACTCGTATTTAACAAGGATTTACAATACATGCATTCAAAAATGAAAATAAAAAAAAAAAAAACTCCCCTTCTTCTGTGTCCAATAAAGACAGACACTGAACTTCGCCTCTTTTCATAATATTAACGAATGGAAAGTTTTCCATTTCTTTTCTTCTCTTGAATTTTGTTTTTTTTATCCGTTTAAAAGTTACTAATTTTCATCTATGGCTCTAATATTGATTCCATTTCTCACAATTTCAGTTGTTTAGTCCATTCCTAACTATACATTGCGCGGTTTTTTCTTTAAATTTTTTTGATTCATAACCATCTAAACCAACTATTTTACTAAATTGGTTAATTCTATTCTAGAAGAAACAGTTTTGTACAACTCCTTTTACATTTTACATCACTAGAATGGAAATATTCCAGTCAGAAGTTCCATTACCCTAGAAAGGAAACTTCACCTAGTACGATTCCTCGTTTCCTCTCTAGAGAATAACCAAAAGAATTGTACATGTGTGGGTTTTCGTTGCTTTGTCGCAACCAATACTCATATTCGGTGTTAAGAACCACACTCCAATGTGTCTGTCTCATAGGAAAATTCTCTTAACTCAACACCTAAACGATTTGTAGTTTACTTAAGCTTGGACAAACGTACCACTCACCAAGAACCCCTACCTACAGATATACCGTATAACATGAAACAAAAAAATATACATTAAAATCAGGCTAACCAGCAATAAGCAAATAAATTATATGAATTTAAAAAAAAAAATAACTATACACACAAGAAAAAACAAAAAACAAAATAAACAATTAACTAACGAATATCCATACATTTTTTTTTTTTTTTATCATACAAATAATATTACAAGAAAAGAAATCCAAGAACAAACAAGAATAAATAAAAATAAAATAAAACCCCATTTATTATTCGTCGTCAGCTTCATTAATGTTAATTCCATTGACGATCATACCTTTAGTAACCACAATTTTAGTCAATTTAACTTTAATGGCTTCATCCATGTATTTGGTTAAGTTTTCATTGTTAAGCCAATCTCTTGAGATCTTAATAGCCAAATCCAAATTGTAGTTATCCTCAATTCTACCGGGTATCAATTCATCGATCAATGTAATCAACGCACTAAATGCCAACAAGCTAACACCTGTAATGTCTTGCAATCTCAAATAGCTCAACAATTTCAACGCGTGGTCATACTCTTCATTCTTGTAGTAGTAGATAATCAACGAGCATGTCAATATTATAAACTCTTCCTCGTCAACTAAGTTCAAAGACGAGATCAAGGATTTTTGTGCTCTTAAACTTGGTCTGACCTTTGTGGCAATCACTTTCTTGTAATATTCCTCTTCCTCTTCCTCCTCGTCTTCATACTCATCGTTGTCTTCTTCACTGGAAGTATTGTGGATTTCATGGTCAGTCAAGTCTAACCCTTCATGCACAGCTCTAAATCTATCCAAGGACGATTCAACTTTGGATCTCATGCTTTCAAACAACGATGGAGCATAAGGAGCATTCAATATACTGGTGAACAATTGATAATATTTCAACAACTTGTCATTGTTGGATTCTCCATTGCCTTGAATGAAAGATCTCATAGTAGTCAAGTCAGCCAAAATTTGACTCTGGTCTCCATTTATCTGTTCCAAGTAAGTCAAATTTAACTCGTGAATAATTTCCAACATTCTCCAGTTGCAAACCATACCAAAATAATCTCCTTCAGCTTGATAGAAATCAATATACTTAACATGGTTCTGTCCGTCAATAATGCCAGCATTGATTGGTTTTCCAGTAAACACGTTAGTCAAACGTCTAATCAAGTTTTCGCTACTAAACATGGAAACACCATCAATCTTGCCAATCAATTGGTTTAATTTCACCAAGGACTTGTTCTTGCCTTTGTAATCGAGGTTCAACACCAAGGAAGATTTCATAATCAAGTAATGGTTCATAACCGGAGAAATTGTAGTAAACTTTTCTTTAATTATAGATCCAATCAATAATGATAAAACGCAATTTTCAAAATTGATCTCACATGAATTCAAATAGAAGTAATCCGAAACCAATTGGCTCCAATCGTTGCCACCTTGTAAGTTATTTATTATCAAATCACGTCTTTTGGATGTCAAATGTTGAGGCAACTTCAATCCAGCGGCAATTAATACCCAATCAATTACGGACCCAGATTCTGTCTCTATAACTTGGTTCTTTTGTTTCTTGTCTTTCTTCAATTGAGCATTCTTGTACATTGGAATGATAATGCTGGCCAAACTTCCAAGCACTAACAACACCTTAGATAATGTCCACAATTGAATAAGTAATGGGGATGGGTTGAGAATTGCGTTAGGGAACAAGTATGAAAATGGCAATGCACTCAAGCTGCGGAAATCATTCTCACCAGAACCTCCAAATAATGAGGTACCCATAACTGCTGCCATTCCACCAAGCAAGAATTTATTAGGTTGTCCCTGATGAGGAGCTGCTTGCTGTGGAGAAGAGAACTGCGACACTGGTGCAGAGTTGTATGATTGGTTTTGTTGTGGATAGAAGCCAAAGCCGTGTTGCTGTTGTTGTGGTTGTTGTTGTGGTGGTTGTTGTTGTGGTGGTTGTTGTTGTTGTGGATGAAGTTGTTGTTGTTGTTGTGGATCCATTTGTTGTGGTGCCATTGGGGCTGGTAGTAAAGATTGTGGGTTTAAATTGGCTTGTTGGATCAATCTTTGCAACTCCATATTTTGTTGTTTCAAGATGCCGTTCTTAGCTTCCAAATGTCTGATATATTCAGTTGCTTTAGTCAAAACACTTGCTTTATTCAACTTTGAGGCTGGTGTCAAACCTTCCAAATCGGCAATGGAAACATCTTCACAACCAGCTGCAATTCTAAGTGCAGGTACGGCATCTCTCAAGGCCATAATCTTAGTGTTAATGTTAGTTCTGTATTTCTTTTCAATCATATTGTGGGAATTCTTATCCTTAGATTTTGGTTTGGTGATTTTCGATGTTTTTCTGCTGCTACTAGCTGCGCCTGGAACTGCATTGGAAACAACCGTCGATGTACTTTCTTGTTTCACGAATGAAGCAGGTTCTTGTTTCAACATCGGAGGTTCAGGGGAAGTTAATATAGACTCAGCCGAATAGTTAGATATTGGAGTAGTCTCGTCATTGTTGCTTGAATTGGTGGAAGTGGACCCTGTACGTTTATTTGGCGCATTCAATATTATATCCAAGTTATCATTGTCATTATTGGTGTTGTTGTTGGTGTTGTTAATGTTACTGTTCATGTTGCTGTTGACAACAGTGTTAGTAACAACATTACCATCGTAACATTCCAACGAGTTGTCGGATAAATAGTCATTAAAGTTTTGGCCGGTATAGTTGTTCAAGTTTTGCATATTTGAACCTTCCAAATCATCACCACTAACGGCTGATATTGGCGAATACATGTTTGGGTTCAAGACATTGATGTTGTCAAGCATTTGTGGATCGCTAGTGATGTTACCTGGTATAGCCCCTGATATGGAGTCCAAGAAGTCATCGGCACTAACAAAATCAAACGCATAAGGTTGTTGCTGTTGCTGGAATTGTTGTTGCTGTTGCGGCTGTTGCTGTTGTTGTTGTTGCTGTTGTTGTTGTGGTGGGAGCTGCTGCCTATTGGAGTCATTATCAACTCCTAATGGAGCATCAAACTGAGAATACATTATCTTTGTGTGAATAGTTTCGTACTCTTAACGAATATATATGGACAAAGTCTGAAGTAACAGTTAATGTGTGTGTTTGTGTGTGTGTTTGGTTGAGTATTGAGAATAAATAGGTAAATAATGAATATCTACTGGTCTGCTGTTGAAATAGAACTGGGACTGATGATGAAACAGAAAATTATTTCGATGCACTAGTTTATTTGTGAGTGTGGAGATACTAGTAGTAGTTGATATCCTGAATTCAAAAAAGAAAAGTTGTTGATTTCTTAATTAATGTAGTAATAAAATAAAATAAAACAAAAACAACAAACAACAAAAAAAAAATTTCTACTTCAACTCTTTGGTTGGTGGATGTAGTTATATATATCAGGTCATTTCTGTATATTATGCGCCAATGCTTTAAATAATTATTCAATCTTTTTTGTTTCTTTTTGTTTTTTTGCCTCGTTCTTTCTCATAGTAAATACTGTGACTCCTTAGTGGTACTGCACACAGACACGATTATGGCCTGATTTTTTTTTTTTGTTTTGCGTTTTGTTAGGAAAACATTTTGTGTCATGAAATTGTTCGTTTATTTTTCTTTTCTTAGTAAATTTATTTCCAACCGTTCTGTACTTGTCACTGAATCATCTCCACATGAAAGCGTAGGGGTTTAGTGTGCCTTGGCTGTTAGCTGTGATCCCTGTCATCCTTCACTTACCAGAGGGAGATTATTTCTTGATTGCATCGACTTTTCTTTGTTATAGAGCACTACTAACAATGCGTAGTTACAGTTAGGCCGTAGCGAAGTATCATACAAAATTCTCTCCACGGTGCCATTCTTTAACTCCGGGTCTAGCGTCTCTTCAAGATGATGTTTAAGGTGCCGGCGAATATAGGGGTATGGTTAAGTTAAAAGAATGATAGAAATGCATCATGTTTAATTTTATTTTATTTTTTTGTTCCGGATAATTACGTCCATTTTTTCGGTTATCTCTATAAACCACAAATTGCCCCATATACCCCCATACAACGAGATTGCATTATTTACTGATCATGACTCTGGTCTTGTCCTACGGCCCCTACATCTGATACCTGATACCTGATACCTGACACCTGACATCGAAAAAGAAAAAGAATTTCTAGAAAGACCTAGGCTTACATCTTGCATGTTGGTTATTTCTTGAACCAAAAAGAAACAAGAAACAAATGGCTGTCAATTATGATATCCTTTTCTAGGCTTACACAAGAGGACATATACTTTCTCATTTGTCCAGTATAACTCGTTAGTTTGAATAGCCTTTTGCAGATTGATCTTTTCACTTGGTTATGATAGGTAACCATGTCCTGCATATACTATTGTTTTTTTTCAAAAAGTGTGCCACCCATCACTCACAACACTCGTTCTAACAAACATTTAGGCAAACAAATGAGACAGGGCAAAAAAAAAAAAACCTTCCTTGCCATTTGAAAAATTTTCTAGCTGATACCCTAGGACAACTATGACTGATTTCGACATTACAGAAACATACCTCCAGTTCTTGAGAGAAGATAAAGACATGACCATGCCGATAGCGGCAATTGAGTCGCTTGTTGACATGTTGCGTATAAAATCGCCGTCAACATCGGCGGAGTTGATCCTGTTGGTGGGGAAGAATATAGACCTATTAAAAGCATCTATACCTAACAATATCTCATTGTCTGCCGGATGTGACTTGTTTATGAGATTCATCTTGAGAAACACCAATTTGTATTCCGACTGGGAATCGTTTAGTCAGAATTTGGTAGAAAACGGGGAATTGTTTGTTCAACGTGCCAAAGAATCCAGAGAAAAACTGGCTGCATGCGGTGTTCCGTTCATCAAGGACGACGATATAATATTGGTGCATTCGTATTCAAGAGTTGTCTATAGCTTACTATTAAAAGCCAAAAAGGAAAATTTGATCAGATTCAAAGTGTTGGTGACCGAAAGCAGACCTACTGGGAATGGCTACTACATGGCCAAAAAATTGAAAGAAGCAGATATCCCAGTCGAAGTGATTGTTGACAATGCGGTGGGGTACGTCTTACATAAAGTCGATAAGATCCTAGTTGGAGCAGAAGGGGTTGCCGAAAGTGGGGGCATTATAAATCACATTGGTACCTACCAAATTGGTTGTTTGGCAAAAGTCAATAACAAACCATTTTACGTCGTCACCGAATCTCACAAATTTGTTCGATTGTTCCCCTTAGCGCCAAACGACCTACCTAACAGTGTCCAGGCATTTGACTATAATGAGGAAGAAAAAGAAGAATTGAAACGCAGTGGCGATGAGTTCTTATCAACAAGGTTTGTTGATTTTACGTCGCATGAATACATCACTGCCTTGATTACGGATTTGGGAGTATTGACTCCATCTGCTGTCAGTGAGGAGTTGATCAAGATTTGGTACGACTAGTTTCTCTTGTCATAACTTATATAATTCTATTTAATACATTTTCTAAATCGTTTAGATCAAAGTAATCGGTGTTGTTCACCTTTGCTACTTCAACACATGCAATGCCTTTGGACCTTAACAAGCCAACGTCTACCTCGATTTTGCAATCCTTCATGTAGACCAAATGTGTGATGTATTTGTTCCAATTGTCAGTGGTCGTGCCACCAGTGCTGTATTCAGCCAGTTGAACAATAACCTTGATAAAATCCGCGGCCACCATTCCAGACGTTTCCCTGTCAAGGCATCCGTTTAATAGCAATATTTTCTTTTTACTCTGGTTGTGGGCAATCGCCTTCCCTATACCTTTGAGGATAATGATCGGCACAATGCTGGTCATCAATGAACCAATGGAATAAATCAACGTGTCCGTGTTGGCAATAGTGGAGCTCACTTTGCTGTGAGCAGTTGGGCAAATCTCCTCTCCATACGGTGACACATAAAAAATTCTCTTGATTGGCGACAATAGCGGTTCGATATTATCCAGCTTGGAGAAATGCAATTGAGATTTCTTCAACTCCGGGTGTGTGTATTGTGGCACATTCCCCGATTCTTCGTCATCATCATCCTCATCCTCATCATTCGAAGATACAAATGACCCAAAGCTTGATCTCTTTTTCAACCCAAGTGGCAATATCTCCCTACTGAAATAATCCGGGGAATCATTATGGTGTGGTGTGCTTGGTCTCGTCGTGTGTATTGGTGGTGGGTAGTTTTGGTGGTTGTCTGAAGGGTGGGAGATCTGTGACTGGCCAGTAATAATCAACCCGTTCTCTAGTATTGCACCAATGTGATACGTAAAGTTGGTGTTTATGCATGGCAACACCTCGATGGAAGGGTCAATATCTGTTAACTTACAAAACAATTCTATGGCACTATCCAACGACCCAATAAACAAACGTGCCCCCGTTAAGAATAAGTTACCCACGTTTGCCAATTCGTATCTAAACTGTTTGTTCTTGTTAGATATCTGATGCTTGGACCGTTTCAATAGCTCGACATGCAAATGCACAAAGAAAGCTCGGAATATTTCCTTAGTGGACGTGTTTATTCCAATCCACAATTCGTGTGTTCCTTCGACTATTTGATTCCATTGTTGCTTCGCCAATACCGCATCAGGAGACAATCTGAAACTTAACAACTTTCGTAAGGATTCTTGGTGGGATGGGATCAATCGTGTTAATCGTGATCGTATATCTCCAATTGCCGGTCCACCGATAAATCGCACGATCTCTGAGGTAGAACCACCATTGTCCAGGATTGGTAGAATATAAGATATGTTGTTATTGGGGGAGAGTCTTTTGAATAAAGGTACCAACTCATTAGTGGCAGTGCCTCCCGATAGTAT
Organism: Candida tetrigidarum; assembly: GCA_030557055.1. Classification (NCBI taxonomy): domain Eukaryota; kingdom Fungi; phylum Ascomycota; class Pichiomycetes; order Serinales; family Debaryomycetaceae; genus Candida; species Candida tetrigidarum. The sequence continues at coordinate 25,737 of JAKTVF010000065.1, forward strand.
TGTTATTTTGCTGGGCATATTTTTTTTTTTGTCATATAACGGTGGTGGTTACACTGTTTGTATGGTTGCTTGTTTGTTTATTTGTTTGTTGAAAAATACTCGAAAAAAAAAAATATTACAAATCAATGACGTGTATCAAGCACAGCAAATTTGTCACACCAAACAAATTCAGAAGTTGTATGAGAGAGAGAATGGCTGTTCATACATAATGCCTTAAAGTTTCGATGATAGACATGATAGCATTTATAATATCGATGGAAAGTAGAAATATAGAATTCCAACATCTTCACCTTATATTATAAACTTGTTGATCACAATCAAGTGTGCTGTTGTCAGTAGCTACCAATTGTTGGCACTATCTAGTAAGTTGTACAATTATCAAATTAAACTATATACAATATATACTTGGTAAATCTAAATCTATACTATAACTTTGCAATTCTCATTATCTGGTATACCAAATACCCGGCAACTGTAAGAACAGTCCCAAAAACCACGGGGTACCTCATGCCTATTAATCTCTGGAGAATCCATCTGTAGTTACCAAAATGTAACAAAACAACGATTTTTGTGTTAATATGTCTTTTGATATCGTTAAACAACAAGAGGATGTACAAATCTGCTGCCTTGTCGTCTAGTTCGCGTGATGTTGGTATCTCTGAATCGGTTCCGTCTGATCGACGAATAATTTCACCTTCGTTTTCCATAATTGTTGTTTTGATCCGATCAACTTATACAAAAAAAAGACAAGTCAAAAAAAAAACCTCTTCATTCCATCTTCATCTATGATTCCCATACACCACTATTTATACATTGCCATCAAAAACTTTCTCATAGTAACACCCAATCACTCCAGCAACTAAAAACAAATTTTCAAAATCATGTCAAAAATATACTAGTAAAGTCGCATGCGACATTGTCGTATAAGTAACCAAGTGCAGGTTGCTGATACAAAATGGCTCAGTTCACAACCAAGTCAAAAAGATGCGTGTGCAAACTCGGTCTGTATACAACACCGCCACCAAGAGAAACTCACGTATGAAGTTGATACTTCCTTGTTGCTTGTTGTATCTTGCAATCTATTTTTTTTTGTTTTTGTTTACACTAGCGTGGTATAGTTAGCTTGTCTTGTCCTACCACTCCCACTGGTACTTGGCACCACCTGCTGTGACCCACACCAATACGACCCCTTGTTACCCAAAGAACTCTTTTATTTATAGTGACTACACGAAATCGTCTATATTGTCTCGCAAAAACATATCTAATTTATCGCTCTCCTTTCATAGTCCAGTTATATACTCTGGTTGGGTTGCCCAGTTCCTCAAATATCCCGTCAACATCTTAGCTGCAACCACCTGTTCGGCTTGGTAAAGAACTAATGGTACCAACAAAATGCCCAACTTTGGATTATGAGGACCATATTGCGAGGTAATTAATGCCACACCCAAAGCAGCAGTTTTTGCCGGTCCGCAGAATAAAATAGCGACCGTATCTCTTCGGTTGTAGTAAAATGGGCGAAAAATAGAGTATGCCAAGCGATAGAATTTCGTGGACGATTCATCTGGTTCGTTGAATAACCAACGCTTGATCCAAAAAGGGCGCGCATACACATACGTCAACCCAGTAAACAATAAGTAGATAACAACGTTGAAAACCACAAGGAAGATGATGCAGGGTGTACTAACACTAGAAAAAGCATGCTGGGCAAACGCCGTAGAAAACGACTGAAACATGATCATTAACAACATGAACGAACTGACTTTGCTCAACCTGTACGTGGCTAGACACCATTGGGTTTGCTCCTCAAAAACATTCTGCACAACTTGTCCAACAATCAACGGAATAAATACGCTTACTCCCAATTGTTTCAATGTTTGCGCATATAATTCGGCAATGCTCAAGTCGCCATCTACCTGATGGCTTGGATTGCCAAACTCCCACATTCCTCTCATGTAGACTTGCATCAACGCTGGTGTAATGAATGCCCCAAGAATATTGCCAATGAAAACTTCACATAATGTCAATACATCATTGCCTTCCGCTAACTTTGTCATAACCACATTCGACGAAACAGTGGTTGGACATGCATGTGTCACAATCATCCCCACAAGTAACCACTGATCAATGTGTCCTTTCAAAACCAGAGCAATTCCATATATAATAGAACTTGTGATCACAAACGACATTGTCAACACTGTCAAATGTGCTCTCCAGTTTGCGACATTCACTAGTAGTTGTTTTGAAGACATCGATAACCCACTGATGAAGAATATCACCGCTACTGCCCCATATCCTACGGAATACTCGGCTCTAATAATGCCCCCATGTTTCGCAAAGTCTGGGTATATGCGTGCTATGGCAATAAATATTGCAAGTAATATCAAAAACCATTCCTCACTGATGAATCTAACGAGTGGACGTGTGGTTAATTGTTCCATATGGTCTGTTGAAAAGTTATTTCTCAATAAGTGTGTGCAGTACAGTAGTTAGTTCCTTGCAACAATTTATTATTATTATTATTATTATTATTTTTTTCCTTTGATAATTAATTTCTATTTTTATTTTTCAGGATAAAAGTACTGACAATAATTTGTACCTACATTGTTTTGTTTTGGTTTGTTTTGCTATCCACCTCCACACCAAAAACATGAACTGGACTATACCAACCAAGAAGATCAATGAGCCAAAAGATGTTTTAAAATTCAAACAATCGGAAGCTTTCAGGAAGCTCCAACAAGGAATGGGTGAGATTATTCTACGAGTACAGGGCCGCAATGTGCCACCAGGTGTTTTAGATGGAGCAATTGTCACACGGGGTCAACTGTCACGACTAAAACCACCATCACCGGCACAAGTATCAGCACTGGCACCATCACCATCATCATCATTGTCACCACAGGTAGCAGATATAAAGATGGGTGCCACTTTCAAGAGATTAATGCGGGTGTTTGAGAAGTTGGATCAAGCTCTTGAAGACACACCACCAGTGGAGGAAACAAGTCGCTTTGGAAATAGGGCATATAGAACATGGGCCGAGAAAGTACCGGGGATTATTCGAGGCGAGCAACCCGAAGAAGAACATGGAGAATTTACAGGGGAGATAACATGGTATTTGGAAAACCTGTTTGGGAATCCCACAAGACTTGATTATGGCAGTGGCCATGAGTTGAATTTTGTGGCGTACATATGTGGACTACTTGAGCATGAAGATCCTAGTGGTGACGAGCTTTTGGTGGTATTTGGGACGTACTACGATCTCGCAAGAAAGATTATAATGCAATATCGATTAGAGCCAGCTGGATCTCATGGAGTCTGGGGGTTGGATGACCACTTCCACTTTGTGTATATCCTTGGTGCCAGTGAGTTCGTGGGGTGTGACACAGCACCAGCGATCAAGAGCTGCTTGAGTGAAGTGGTTTTGGATATGTACAAGGACACAAACTTGTTTATCAATTCATTGATGTTCATCAAGAAGATCAAGACGGGTCCGTTCAATGAACACAGTCCGGTGTTGATGGATATTATTACACGAGTTAAGAAATGGGAGAAGGTTCGCGATGGGTTGATGAAGATGTATATGGTAGAGGTTTTGGGGAAATTTCCTGTGGTGCAGCATTTTTATTTTGGTTCTGTGTATAGCTTATAGAGGCAAGTATTTCGCAGGCATGATTATGTCGAAAGAACAAATTATGTACTTTCCGGATCCATATCTCTGCTGAATGCACATTTAAATGGTTAATAATTAGAGTGTTAATCGCAACAGAGATACATGTGTAAAAATAATTAAATAAAATAATCAAGTGTAAATTAAGAATCAAAATAATGTACATACGAAAAGGATACGAAATAATTTTTTTTTTTTGCTTTTTTCTTGTTTTTGGATATTCTAGAGCTATTCCTGTAATTTCATCTTTATACCAACAACATACCAATGATAGCGGCGATGAATAATCCGTCATATCTCACTCTGTTACCTTCATTGGCAACCATAATGGCAGAAGTGCTTACTGCTTCTCCAGTAGTGATACTAGTAACAGCACTGGTAGGAACAGTATTAGTGGCAACAGCGTCTTTGTTAATGTCAGTGAGGGAGTGGGAGAATCCTTCAGTAGTTTCATCATCAGCAAGTGCCTCTTCATCTTCACAATCTTCTGTAGTCATAGAGCTTATTGATGTAGTAGGATATTCATCATCTGTTTCTTCGTCATCAATACAAGGGTAATCGGTAGCAGTTGAACTGCTGTTTAACCAACCAGTGGTGTAACCAGTACGAGTAGTAGCAGTTGTAATAGCACCAGAACCCCAGCCAGAACCCCAACCGGAGCCCCAACCAGAACCAGAACCAGAACCAGAACCAGAACCAGAGCCACTAGAGCCAGAACCAGATCCACTAGAACCAGAGCCAGAGACACTAGAACCGCTTGAACCACTTGAACCGCTAGAGCCACTGGATCCTGAACCAGCACTCCACCATCCACCAGAGGATGGAGATTCACCATAGTTATCATCATCATAGCCTTCATCACCAGGACAAACGTATCCATAATCACCAGATCCGCTCCACCAACTGGAACCACTTGATCCACTAGAGCCTGAACTACTAGAGCCTGAACCACTAGAACCAGAACCACTAGAGCCCCAGCCGCTTGATCCAGATCCACTAGACGACGATCCACTTGAACCAGATCCACTTGAACTTCCTGAAGAAGAAGATTGACCCCACCAATTGGAACCTCCCGATGAAGAACCGGCATTAGGAACGTCAGTGCAATCAACTTCAACCCATTCCCATTCATTATCGTCATTGGTACTTGGACTGCTTCCTTCTCCAGCATAGCCATCATCTTCCCAATCTTCAGGATAAACTGTGTGAGTGGTGATAATGGTGACGGTGGTGGTATAAATACCTCCCCCAGGAGCGACGGTAGTTTGTGGACAAGTAGTAGTCACGGTAACTGTAACGGTTTCACTGCAAATTTCTCCAGACTGAGTTAAATGGGTGGTAAATGTTTGACCAGCACCGGTGTATGTAATAGTAACAATCTCAGTCTTGGTCTGGTACTCAGTGTACACCGGAACAGAAGTGGTGACTGGTTTGGTAGTCAACACACCATTGGAAACAACGGTTGTGTAGGTAACAGCAGATGTGTAAGTGACTTGTGGAGGAGGATTGTTATAGGTCTTTGTGGTACCAACTTGTTGAGTTGGGTAGGTTGGGACTTCAGTTTCACAGTCAACTTCATCATCCTCCTCTTCAACAGTGGAGGTGTAAACAGTGTTCTGTGTAGTGGTAACAACTTCACCAATAGCATTTGTGGTGGTAGTGACAACTGTATTTGAATGAACAACAGTGGTGGCAGTTGTAGGTACGTACGTTGGAGTGGTACGAACAGTTGTAGGTGCGTTCGTTGGAGTGGTACGAACAGTAGTAGGAATTTCAATTGCTGTGTCAGTTTCACAGTCGGTCAAGTCGTCTTCTTCTTCAGAAGTACCAGCAAGCAGAGTAGCTTCACCAGCAAGAGAGGTGGTGCCAGCTGCAAGACTGGACCCACTAGTGGCACGGGTGGTTGTTGGGAATTCGAGAGTTGGGATCGAGAATCCCCCGGTTGCGCTGGTTGTTGTCGAGGCTAATGAACTAGTTTCTTCTTCACACTCTAACTCGTCATCTGCAACACTTGATGACAGAGAGGAACCGGGGAAAAGATCACTAAGGAAATTACCTGTACTTCCACTACCATTAGTAGCGGCAGTAGTGATACTTAAAGTTGATCCTGATGTTCTGCTAATTGAGCCACTTGAACTTGATGGTGCAGTAGATGATGTTCCGAAGAAATCAGGGAATGAAAAACCACCGGCTGCAGATGTGGTTGTGGTGGATGGTGCACTGGATGATGCAGTGGATGATGTTCCGAAGAAATCAGGGAATGAAAAACCACCGGCTGCAGATGTGGTTGTAGTAGCTGGTGCTCTAGTGGTTGGAGTAGTGGTACCAACAGAGTCAGTTTCTTCTTCACAATCCAATCCGTCATCACTTGAAGATGATGCAGCTTCGGAAGAAGAAGAATCAGATCCAAATAAACCACCCAATAACCCACCTGTAGTGGTGGAACTGGAAGATGGAGCTTCTGAAGAAGAAGAAGAACCAGATCCAAATAATCCATCCAAGAACCCACCTGTAGTAGTAGAACTGGAAGATGGAGTAGAAGAGCTCCCTAAAGAACTTGAACCAACTGGCAAGGAGGTTGGTGATGAAGTTGGTGATGAAGTTGGTGATGAAGTTGGTAAGGATATAGGTAAGGAGGTTGGTAATGAAGTTGGTAAGGAGGTTGGTAATGAAGTTGGTAAGGAGGTTGGTAATGAAGTTGGTAAGGCGGTTGGCAAGGAGATACCTGGTGCGGTACTTGACGAGGAATCACTAGAGGCTCCTGAAACGTCACTTGCTGCTAATGCTACTGCTTCTACGGTTGGTGCTGCTGGAGCTGCTGCTGCAACTGCGGTGGTGGTATCAGCTCCACCTCCAAAAAGGTTGTCGAAGAATCCTCTTTTATCATTTTCTATTGCGTGGGCAATAGCTGTCACCGTGACTAAGAATGAACTCACGGTTGTAACTTTCATGGCTTTGAACAGTTATACCAATTGAAGGAACGAATGAATGTCTTGTGGTATTCCAAAGAAGAATTTGGTCTAAAATTTTTTTTTTGACTTTTTGCTTCAAACCAAAGGGTAGGCAGATGGAAGCATATATATTTGCCAAGTAGAGCCCCTAAGCCATTAGACTAAGTTTATTCTCCACCTTAATTGGGAAATTTCTGTTCTTCGACAATAATATACAGTGTTCTCGTTTTGCAACGACTTTACCCAATCCGGAAATATTTCACAAACCCTCGCAATTTTTCCTGCATAATTTCCCTATTGGGGGAAAGAAAAAAAAAAAAAAGTTGAAACCAAAATTTTACTACCGTAACATCGTCAATCATTTTCAGATGATGGCTCGATCGTTGTGAGCTTGGGGGAAGTGGGTTTCTCGGTTTTTATTTAGGAGCGCAAGATATTTACTTCCGATAGTAAAATTTTACCCCGTATTATCGTCTCGACAGGATAAAAATAGAAGTAACTACTTTGAGTAATTTATATTTCAGTATTCTTTCGGTTTCATTAGTGGCTAGAACCATTGTTTAACCACAACTTGGTGTATGCACAAAGATATTACAATTGACGAACCTTTGCCATAAATTTATTTCTATCTTCAAATGAAAAAAAAGCAAAAAAACAAAATAATATATCCGTAGAAGCCAGGGAATTGAATGCAGGATCTCAACCATAACCATAACCCTTATCACATATGAGAGGGTGTGAGAGAGAGGGTGAGCGAAAGGGGTGAATGGGGATAGGGTTCAATCAACATACAGTAAACTCCATTCGGTATTATCCCCAATGGTAAGTGTGACACTCCTTCTCCCGGATACCATGTAATTGAATATCCTTTTTTTTTTTTTTGTCTTTCTGTAGTAGTGAAGTAAACTATTTATCCATTTACCAAAAAAGACTAAATTCCTCAGTCACTTATCACTTTTGAATAAGAGCAGCAAAGACTATCACAAATGAAAAGATCTGATAACTATCACTTATGAATCAGGAAGATTTTCTCTATATGTCTAAGCATATTGCGCAGGAGACAAAACTAAAAAAAAAAATAATTTAGCAGGGAGGCTCAGGCTTAGTTGACACTGACCAACAGTTTTTCTTTTTTTTTTTTTTTTTCTAGAAAATAAATTTCCATCTCCATCTTTCAATACCACTTCATCGACCCACACACACCAAATCCAACCACCACTCTCCATGCATCCCAGCCTTATCCGATTAGTCAAACCACGTCGTGTTGCAAGGGACGCTTCGCCTATACTCCCGCCACTTCAGTTGTACAGAGCAATCTTGAGAGCCCACGCACGTAAGTTACTTCCAGAACTACGTCCTATGGGAGATCTTTACGTGAAGAAAGAATTCAAAGATCATAAAAAGATCGATAATCCGCTCCACATCGTTGGGTTCTTGACCGAGTGGCAAGACTACTTGAAGAAAATAGACGGTGGAACCTGGTTGACTGACAAAATGAGCAAAGAAGATTTGGAAAAGATGTCTCCTGAACAGGTAGGTCAATTATACGAGTTGATGGAAGCAACCAAAAAAATTGGTGAACAGAGTGAATAGATGGACAGGGTGAGTAGACACAATAGACATTAAACGTATCTATATATTTGTATATATGAATCTACAAACCTTTACCGTAATTTCCTGAGGCAAAGAAATCCATGATAACTTTGACAATTTTTTCTAAAGCTTCCAACCACGTCTTCAATTGTTGAGCCACCTTGGTTTGGTCAGCACCCAACTTTTCAAAGAAATCCTTTCTATATGGACAAGCCTTCATGGCCAATTTAAACACTGGTTTGACCAACATCCCGTGGTATTGTGATAATGTTTTGGTGTATGCGTCGGTGAAGGTAACAGTCAACTCTTTTGAAGGATCGTCAACACTTTCTCTCATAGCTTGAGCAGTGAACTGCAAACCACGCGATAACCACAACAAACCTTGAGTGGCAGTCTTGGTTTTGGTCTTGGACTCGGTGAGGATCAAATCTTGCAAATTACCACTGTTGATTGGGTCTTCCAACAACTTCTTACGGATCTTAACGATATTACCTGTCATATCTGATTTCACAACAGTGAAAGCTGAAGATCCCAAAAGATCAAACAACTTGACCAAGGATTCGGATGCTAATAAAAAATCAGCAGTGTCAATTTTCTCATCTGTGACTTTAACGTCAGCAAACGATTTTGGCATTTCATCGAAAAAGGTAGACATAGCGAATGTGTGATAGAATGTGGTGACTAATGTATGGGTATGAGTATATGTATATATGTATATAAAATAAAGAAATAATAGTGGGATCTTGTTGGTGTGTGTACATTTTTTTTTTTTTTTTTCAATTTGTTTTTTTATGTTGTTGTTGTTGTTGATGTGTTCGTTGGCAAGTGGCTGCGCGTAAACAAGCAAACAAACAAACCAACAAGTTGAGAAACAAAACACACAAACAAATAGAGAAGCAAACAAAACAAAAAGTCTTGTGACAAATGTTGCCCGTACATTAAATCTACTTACCATTCTAGATTACTGGCCCATCTGACTTTCTTTTCTGAGCTGCTTCCTGCGGACTGTGAAACCACCTCAACACCAGAGCTTTGTTCATCTTTATAAATATCAAATTCTGTTTCGTTATAGAACCCGTGTTTGTGTTCCTGGTTCTCACTGTCTGCGAACCTCTTTGGTTTATACATTCTAATAATCGCCATTTTCGGGCTATCGTCTTCGTTGGTGGGTATCTGGACCACTTCGTTTTCGTGCTCTGGCAACGGATACTCTTCTCGACCTGATGCGTTCAATTCTGTGCCATACTTTGTGGCATCATTTATTAGTCCTGTCAGTGACTCAATAAGAAATATATTCGAGCCATCTAACGCTTTGATCGATGACTTTTGCGGGCGTAGTTGTGTATGTTTTGGTAGACACAAACGTTTGGGAGATCGCACTGTAGTGCGTTTGATGTTGTTGGTAATTGGCTGTAGAATTGGTGTAGACGTTCTTGGTTTGGTCACTTTGGAAGGCTTATCTCGATTCTCTTTGTTTTCGTCAAAGTACCCATTCAAACTAGGTAGCATGGCATATGAGCTATTGCGGTTCTTGAACCTGCCCTTGAACACTCTTGTTCGTACAGTGTCATCCAATTCAAAGTCACTTTCTTCTAAATTTCGGTTGACGTTTATGTCCTGGATCAACTTTTCTATCTTATCATTGTTCAATCGTTTTGGTAGGTCGGTGTGGCGTCTTTTGTACGTTTCTCTTAGATTGCTGGTGACTTGGAATAGTTCGTTGGTGATTCGGTTCGATGTGGAATAATCTGGTGGTAATGATATTTTGTTCTTTGAAAGTGACGAGGATGCAGATTCTTGTGGTATGATGTCGCTGTAGTCCAAATCAAAGTCATTGCATGATATAAGTGAATCGTCCTCGCTGGACGATGAATTTGCCAATAGGTTCATGCTAAGGATATTATTCAAAATAAAAGAAAAGGATGTAGATCTGAAAACGAAATGAAATTGTAAAAACAAAAAAAAAAATTACCTGTTGGCTTTAGCTTTTTTTTTTCTTCTACTTTTTCTTTCTTATGATGATGATGATTGTAATGTTTACATTTCTTCAGAAAGAAGAAATCGTTGCACAAAACGAGGCAGTTTCCCATCAAAGGAATTTTTTTTTTTTTTTTAATCTTTTTTTTTGTTTGTTGATTGTTCTCTCTCCCTCCTTTACGAAATTGCCATCGAAATATTCTCCCTATACCCCCTCCTCAACATGAGGCCACCACCGCATTCCCTACAAGAGTATCTCTATCGCATGCTCATAGAATCCCCTGGATTCAATAATTGGGTGAGGAAAATACATGCAAGGATCAATCGTATCCCTTACCAAGAGTTCCCGGATGCGTCCAAGGTAACGGAGTTTGATATCCACGATTTCAAACCTACAGTATGGCAAAAGGCCAACGCTTTCCGCCGAATATGGGCAAAGGAAATGAAACAAACATTTAAGTTTTGGTAAGACAATATACATATATTTATTTATTTATTTATTCATTTAATTAATTAAGTAAGGAAAAACAAGTAGCTATATATCTTTATCATGATCAATAATCATCGATTAAATACTTTCTTGGGGTTGGCCAAACTACGTCTTTTGACCATGGAAACATCGTCCTGCAAAGCCATAATCACCTCGTTGTTAGAGCCAAACTTGAAGTTATCTGCAATAACACTTTGAGAATATCTCTTCACAACGTATGGGTCCGGTTTATTCAACAACACTTTACCAATCGACCAACTTATCACATATTTACCAGAAGATGTAACAATGGTCGTTTCTTTCGAGTCGACCCCAGTGTTAAAGTAAGCAGGGGTGAAGGTCAACGGTTTGCCACCATTCTCTCTAACCATATAAGCCTCGTGTTCCGGTTTCAAAGCAAGTCTTCTAGGAACTGGTTTTTTGTCTTTGTCAAAGTAATTGGTAAACCCTAATTTGCCTGCATTCTTCTGACCCTCCGTGATCTTGTTGTCAATCAATAACAAGTACGTCTTACAGGTGGCCAACAACCATCGACCATCCTTTGATACGTCGATTCCAATAATTGGGTCTCCTAAAGATGGCAAAGCGGTTTTAGCATTAACACCCAATCTATCAAATAATCTGATATCCCCCTTGGCAGACCCCAAGGCAATGTACCCCTTGTCAGTTGTTGCCAAAGTTTGGAATTGGTTGTTGGTAGTCTTGTATGCCTTGTAGGTGTTGTCATTCACTAGCTTGGTGCCACTCAATCTTGGATCAATGGTAAATAATCCGTTTGATGAGATACCAGTTAATGTTTGCTCGTTGGTCAATTGTGCAAACTTTGAGTTTGGGGCATACGATGTCACTGGAACGTCTTTGGAAACTTGCCATTCCTCAACAATTTTCCCACGGTTAAGGTCCATCTTGTACAAGGACTTGTCGTTAAAGTCAGGATTGGACATGATCATGAACTCATCTTGTTGGTGGAGCAACAATTTCTCAGGATTGAATGATTTTCCTTTAAGATCAGATAAATTGGTAATGGCGGTTTGGAAATTAAGGTGTCCATCATCAGCTTCACTGAAAACACCAATCTTATTTCCTCGTACCACATATGATCGGTCCTTGGAGGATCCAACAGCCAAATTGCTATTCTTATCACGCTGGTCTTTGCTCTCCCATTTGACTGCGTCGTCATGGTACTCAGGGTCGTCCGAGTCACTTTCTTCGTCTTTGTATTTGTCTTCCTCCTCTTCTTCTTCTTTTTCAAAATCGGTGGCTGTTTCTTTGTCCTCTTCAGAAATCTTCATTTCAGAAAATGCATCAACAAAATAATCCTGCTCTTTATTTTCTCCCCATTTATCTTTCTTCAAAGTTTCATACATCATAGCAAGAAACTGATTCTGAAAGTCGGCCAAATCTTTGAAAGTTGGGAATTTCAACAACCAAGAATATGCAGTAACTTCATTGTTCTCTAAGGTATAATAATTGAAAATAAAGGACAAGTGCTCGTAATTAAACGTTGGGTTCATGTTCTTACTAACGGCACCATTGACTCTGGTGTCTCCACCATGGATAAAAAGGGTGTATTCCCACTTGCCTAAATCAATCAATTTCAATTCAGCATCCGGTTTCGATGCCCTCAACACAAATGTTCCTGTTTCTGCATCATACAAATGCAAGTCGAAATTTTTTGTACTATACTTTGTTTCACCTTTTGGTTCAACAATGGACTCTTGACTTCCAGTAGAGTTGTCTTCTCTAGACTGTACGTCTCTAGCTCTGCTCAGTCCTGCACTAGCACTTGCACTAGCACTTGCACCTACTACTGCTCTGTCATCACCGCCATAGCCGCATCTCTTTACTTTGTCAGCTTTGCCAATTTGGTCTTCTTCATCGTCTGCATCGTCATTGTCTTCGTCTTCGTCATCTTCTTCCTCTGAGTCTTCAAGGTCTTTCAAATCTTCAAAAGTCAATAACTCCATTTTAGGATTATACACAAACTCTTTCAATTGAGTCATGTCATTAATGCCCAATGCACTGGTGTGGTATTTCCTTTCATATAAGCATTTGTATATAGTCAACATAAACGACTCAACCTCACTATTTCTCACTTCCTCGCCAATTAAAAATTCAAATTTGTCTCCAAGGTCACCGTTCAAGTCCTTCCAAGCAATAGCTCTGGCACCATCTGGTTTATCTGCCTTGTAGATCTTCAATTCTTCCGTGATAGGGAAAATCCACTCGTCTTTTGATTGTGACTTGGAGTCGCTGGTGGTTATCAGGTCATCCAAACCATCTTCTTCATCGGAGTCATCAAACCTATTGAATTCTGATTCACCTTCTTGGTAAACCCTGGTGACACACAATTGGAAATAATAAGGACTGGTGGTTTGTTTGATTGAGGCAAAAGCGTCGTTGTAAAGACATTCAAGTGCCCCCTTTGGTGATTGTTTAGAGCGCGTGAGAAATAACTTTCCTGAAGGAATCAGAGCAACCTCGTCAGTGGTGGTTGTTCCAATGAATTTTTTAAGAAAGTTCATAATGAATTATTCTTTAAAATAAAAGAGGTGGAACGTGTGGGGGGTTGTATATATGAGAGGTTGATGGCAAAATGAATACGTAGCCAGATAGAAAATGGTTTATCAAGTAGAAAAAAAAAAAAAATAATTAAAAAAACCAATCAAACAAGGGGGCGTGTACATTTGCTAAATACTATTTATGGTCGGTGGTAGAGTAAGAAACCACTTTTCACACCAACTTTGGTGTACAACAACTGAGCTCTGTGGTTTTCAAACTGTGTGCTCCAGTAACATTTCTTGCAGTTCAACCTGTCGCTTTCACTGTAGACATACTCGATTAATTTTCTGCCCACCCCATGCAATCTGGATTCACCGCTAACAAACAAATCATTGATATAAAGTGAATTCTCGACGGTCCAGGTGTTTCTGTGGGTCAAGTAATTGGCAAACCCAATGACTTTACCTGTAGAATCGTCCACAGCCACAACGGAATAGACTGGTTCGTCTGGGTTGAGGAATCTCGAGAAGGTTGTTTCTGAAATCTGAGGGGTAATCTTATCTAACGACTTGTAAAACTCGATATACCCTCCTTTTCCTGTCCAAAGGTTTAACCATTCTGGTTTGTCTTTTGCTTCGATTGGTCTAATAGTAACTGACATTGCTGATTGATAGAGAGAAATGAACAAGCCACGTTCATCTTTTTTCTTGTTGGGACACAAGACAAACGGAGACAAATATACGATATTTATATAGTTCCAACTTGGTATTACTATTTTTTTTGTTGTGTTTTTGATTAGTAATACCTAGCGGTACGCTTCCAGATACCGGATTTGGTCATTGACTCTGATTATCAAATGCTACAACAAAATACTAATAATAAGAGGAATGACTAGGAATCAAGGGTTACTAAGATCCCAAACCCTGTAATATATTGGTAGGATATCTATTAATTTATGTCGTTAATTAATTTACAGCCGTAGCAAAATGAGAGATTTCATCATATTTTGAGACAAATTTTTACAGAAAAAGAAATGGTTATCTTGCCGACTTTAAAAAGTGGAGGAACTACCCTTCCCCAAAGTAGGAGCAGCAAGATTTGTTTAATACACAGTACTGTTTTATATTACCAACTTCTAGAATCGTGGTTATCACATATTACCGATTTTTTTTTTTTAGTGCCTTGCAGCCACGGTTTCGTTGCATTTAGTTTAGTTAAGTATGACATTTCTTTTTTTCTTTTTTCTTTTAATTAATTTCATTATCAAATAGGCTCAAAATCATCCCCCAACATCTGTACGTTTACACAATGTATTCGCTTTTGAGTAATCCGATAGGCTTGTACTCTTCCGATGTGACATGTTAACAGTCGAAAAATAAAGGGACAAACGTGAATATTATCTCTCCTATGACGTTAAAAGATTACACAAATCGAAATTACTACTACCATCATGTTCTATGACACAGTTCTTTTTTTTTTCTTTTTTCTTTTTTCTTTTTATTTTTTTATTTTTTATTTTTTTTTATTTTTTTTTCATCTGTTTCAAGCCCCTACATCACAGGCTTGGGTATCTCCAACAACAACAAATCTATGCAAGAACCTGTCAGTAAAAGAATCGAATATCTTACCACTTAATCGTGAGATTTCTCATTATCTGCGTGGGGGATTTAGCCAAGATTGCTCGTTCCTTTTCTTTCTATATTGATTTCTCCTCATTATCGTTTCTTTGCTGAGCTGATAACAGTTGTCCGAGGGAGAACGTGCATGGTTTGTTGTTGTTTTTGTTTTTTAATACGTGGTAATTCCAAGATGGAGGATTTTCCTGTACAATAGAATAATTCTTCCGTCAAAAAAACAAAAAAAAAAAGAATAGCCCCCAAGAAATTTAACGCTCTTAACCATGACCACTGGAAAAAAAAAAAATAAAAATTACATCTTCCCGAAGAGAGGCGGCCATCGCTAGAATAAATACCAGGATTTCCAAAATTAGACTATACTACAACTTCTAAGGTATGAGGTCTTTTTTTTTTATATATATTAATTTTTTAAATTTTTTTGTATATATAAACCCACCATTTCCACTTCTTGTAGAAATTTGTTAATACTATATCAAATTTTTTTTTTATATATTATTATTATATTTCGTCATTATTTATCTATAACATAACTATTATCTACAACACAACTATTAACTTATTTCTATAATGGATTCCTCATCATACTGGTCATACGACAACATTGTCCCAAGTTTCAGATTGGATGGAAAATTGGTCATCCTCACAGGTGGTTCTGGTGGTTTGGCTGCCGTTGTCTCGAGAGCCTTGTTAGCCAAAGGTGCAGACATCGCCTTGATTGACATGAACTTGGAAAGAACACAACAAGCCGCAAGAGACATTTTGCAATGGGGTGAAGAGCAAATGAAAGGCAAATACGAATCCCCAATCGGCCAAGTCAGTGCTTGGTCCTGTAACATCGGAGATGCTGAATCTGTCGAATTAACTTTCAAAGCCATCAACGAACACCACGAAAAGATTGCCAGCGTTTTGATCAACACTGCCGGTTACGCTGAAAACTTCCCAGCCGAAGAATACCCAGCCAAGAATGCTGAAAACATAATGAAGGTCAACGGGTTAGGTTCCTTCTACGTGTCACAATCCTTTGCCAGACCTTTGATCCAAAACAACATGACTGGTTCTATCATCTTGATTGGTTCCATGTCTGGTACCATTGTCAACGATCCACAACCACAATGTATGTACAACATGTCCAAAGCTGGTGTCATACATTTATCCAGATCCTTAGCCTGTGAATGGGCCAAATACAACATCAGAGTAAACACATTGTCCCCAGGTTACATTTTGACCCCATTGACAAGAAACGTCATCAGTGGTCACACCGAAATGAAGACAGAATGGGAATCTAAGATTCCAATGAAGAGAATGGCAGAACCAAAAGAGTTTGTTGGTTCCATCTTATACTTGGCTTCTGATTCAGCCTCCTCGTACACTACAGGTCACAATTTGGTGGTAGATGGTGGATACGAATGTTGGTAATCATTTTGTTAATCATTTTGTTAATTTTTTTTTTTAAATTTTATTTACCAATCTCAAGCATTTGTTTCGGTTTTATTTATAATCATTTTTTGTATACTAGAGTTTTTACTATTTTTTATTATTTTTATTTTTATTATAATTAATCGTTATAATCATTATAATCATTTACTAATAATTTTTTTTTTGGGGGGGTTTATATCTTAATACATAGAGGTTTTTTTTATTATTTTATCACCTGTGCATCCGTTTCGTGTGGGTTAAAAAGGAGGGGAAAACGCAAGTCCTCTCCCCGGAGAGTTGTATTGCTAATATTTGTGATACGAAACTACGTAAAATGTAAACAAATGACTATTGTGGCCACAGAAATTTTGAGTTAGCAACCTTTTTGGAAATTTCACCACAAACAGAATACTCCCGTCCCCCACTCACGGAGTGGAGGTCCACCCCAACCAGCAGCACGTGTTTTGTTCCTTGATAGATTTGTAAACGGAACTTGATTTTTGTTTTGTTCTTGGGTAGCACCACCAGCCACGTCGAGAACCAGAAATTAATAACAAACAATAACAATCACAACAGCAAAAAAAAAAAAAAACAACCGTGTTGTTATAACAAAACGACGAAAAAAAAATAAAAATAATAATTAAGAACCAGCACATGTGCGGCTCGTCCAGATTTGGCATATCCATCACCATCGCCGTCAAAAAAGTATAGCCATATATAATAAGGTTGATTTATTTAATTTTTCTATTCTAAAAAAAAAATAGAAGGAAATTTCCATTTATCAGAAAATATCAACTTATTAGAAAATAATAGAATAACCATGTTCCAACAATTTATTATATCCTTGACTTTTGCTGCAATTGTCTGTGCAGCCAGTGTTACCCTCACGGTCACTTCCACAGTTTCTGGATTGACTACTTATGTCACAGGCTCCACTGAGTTGACTATCAATGACGAGATTGTTACATTGACTGGTCCAACTACATTGACTATAACGGACGAATGTACGATTGACTATCTCACCACCGTTAAACCAGAAGCAGAAGCTGCCACTGATCTTCCACATTCCCAAGAGGCAGCACCAACAATCAGTCTCCAGTCTACCAACAACAATTACATCAACTCAACCACAAGTCCAAGTAATGTCACTGTTATCGAGGCCAATGGTGCCAACAGGTTACTCGGAAGCGCTCTTATTGCTGGTGTAGTTGTTGCCGCTATAATGTAATTGACAATACGTATATATACACATACTCGTACACACAAAATAAATAACCTTCCTGTTAATACTAGAATACTATATCTTCGTATACAATAGAATGTAAGCATTCTTGATATTCTCTTCAGTACCAGAATTTAACACCTCTTCGTTCTTGATTTGTTTAACAATGGTATCATCTATTCTCCACCATACGCCAGCGTTATGTATGTCACTGGTGTAATGACCTGCGTCCGCACTGCTGCCATGATGGTATACAACCGACTGTAGCTGGTACTTGATTGGTGTGCTTGGGTCACTGGCCAAAACCTCTTTGGGTATTGTTAAATCATGATTATAGTCGATCTTCTTTCTTAATTTTTCCACTCCAATCTCTTGGTCCTTTAGATAGCTAAATCGTTTCAAGTGTATTATTAGAACATTAGGCAATTTCTCAATGAATGTTTGTTTCTTAACCTGTATTTCTTTATTGTTGTTTGTGTAACTTATATTCTCAAGCTCATTCAAGTGGCTGAACGCATCTTCAATGGTATCGGCAGCCGAGATGTCCAACTGCACATGCTGGAATGGGTCCAACGTAATGGACTTTTGGAATGACGACGACTGCTTGGGTATTGTCACCACCGATTTAAATTGACCACCGAATATCATATTAAGAGGGGTTGGGTCCACCTCTATTTTGTTGGTGGTACTATTTTTCTTGTTGTTGACCTGGCTCCATTCCCCATCGTTCTCGTCTTCTTCTTCCTCTTCGTTCTTGATTCGTTTTATGGTAGTTTTGATGTTGAACTTGAATTTGGACGCAGTCTCGCTGTCATGATCTTGGGAATACGTCTGTATTAATTTGTCCACCTGACTCGTGCTCACCAGTTTGATTTCTCTCAACATTTCGTCATTCAAACCGTCAATGTAATATCCCAAGAACTCTTCCGCATCTTCTTGTTGGCCCCATTTCAAATGCGAAAACTTCTCCTGCTGTGTCAACGAGGCATAAAAGTCCTCTGGCGACACAGGTGCCTTGGTATCTTCTTGGAATTGGTTGAACAACGTGATGGTGGCATCTAGCAATGGTGTAGGGGAGACGCCCAAGTTTCCAATCGACTTGTTTTCTATAAGTTTTAACAATCTATTGAATGGTTCACAGTAAAGCAAAATTTGCAATATAGAGTTCATGTAGCAGATGTTTCCTGAGTTTGTCAACCCTCTAGGTTTGACGTCAAAGGTTGCCATCGAGTTAAAGACAGAATAATTACTATCAAACATGATCCTAAGCAACAAAATTCCAAGTGGCTGTGCAGACTCGTTGTTGATGTTGAATGGCATTACAGGCGTTATTGAACGTGATGCAGGTGTTGGCTGTGTAGGGGTCATGGATGCTTGTTTTGGTTTAATACTCTTCTTTGGTATCGGGGGCGGTGGTGGTGCTGTGGCTTGTAAAAACGACGCCCAATTACTGACAGGTGCTGACGATGTAGATGTTGTCGTAGTTGTCGTAGTTGTTTGTGATGACTGTTCCACAGAAGTAGTGGAAGATGATGATGCTTTGGTTGTTGTTTTTGGAGGTTTTGGTTGTCCATTGGTTATTAATGTTGTGTTGTCGTTTACGTCTATAATTTTCATAAAATTGGTATTAATAATTACTCTATCGTTGCTTGTAGTGTATTCTTCTAGCATGTTGCCTCTTTGAAGATCCCCTATCAGACGGGATTCTTGAGTCAAGCTGTGGCGTTGAAGGAATTCATCCTTGGTTGTATTTACAAAGAAGGGAATGTCCACGAGGGGCTCCTCTTTCTTTTTCGGTTCTTTAGGTGTAGGGGCAGCTGTTTTTGGTGCCTTGTTGGTTTTGAAACTTTTGTTTGCGTGGTTGTAGTTATTAGTCATATAAGGTTGTTGGCGTGGGTGTGTATGTGGTTGTTGATGTTGATGTTGATGAGCAAGTTGGTGTTGGTGTTGGTGTTGGTGCTGGTGCTGGTGTTGGTGTTGATTTTGGGGTTGATGCTGGTGCTGGTGTTGATTCTGGTGTTGCTGTTGTTGATGTTGTTGCTGTTGTTGCGTCATTATATATGGTTGTTGTTGAGGAGGGAAAAAGTGTTCGGGAATGAATGCAGGTGGGTATGCACCAGCATAGAGCTGATTCATCATGACGGGGTAGCTTGCCTGGTATTGATAGTATAATGGATGTTGTTGAGGAGGGATCGGTTGCATGTATTGGTGAGGAGGATATTGTTGGGGAATGTAATTTGAATATTGGCCAGGTGAGAAACTTGCTGCGTCTCCACGAAAGCGCAGAGAACCTGAGTTTGATGATGATGACGATGACATAGGATTAGAACATGGAAAAAAGAAAAGATTATCAGTGAAAACAGTACTGCTGATAAGGTAATGACTCCAATTAGTTGTTGAAAAATTTTCTCACTCTCAAAACTTTTTTTTTTTTTTAATTTTTATTTTTGATTGTTGGAAATGACAAGAATGAAAAAAAAAAAAAAATGAAAACTAGAATAAAATAAAATAAAATTAAGAATATAAACTTGGACTAGGGTATAATAATTAACAAAACCGTAGTTTCTATGAATTGAAGTATTGAAACAAAAACCCTAACGAGAATGCAATTTGGAGAGAATGGTGGGGGAAAACGTAAATTGGTGTAGATGAAATTATTTTGATTCTTTGTTGAGTTTAATAATACAAAATTGTTGTAGATTTGGTTGGCGGAAAGTAAGTGATCATTCACAGGAAGGGGAAAAAAAATTTGAGAGAGAAGCTAGATTTTTCTTTTTCCTTTTTTCCTTTTCTCTTTTAATAATTGCATGTATATTTCTCACTACTACCGTCGTGCGGTGTGTGGGTATTTTCGACCGATCGACACGACCTAAGATTGAAACTTATCAGAGTTGTATTTTACGATTAGAATAGCTATAATATGACTGCACATCGGTAGAGGTGATACTATTTTGGATTTCATATCCCGGAGTAGTTGCTGTATAAAAGAATCACCGGTGATGTTTGTAATTTCCATACCATCTGAATATTTGTTCTGGTACTCCTTACATTCACAGTACCAGTTTGATAAATCGACATGGATCGGGGAACCTCGTTCACGGTGGATGAATTGTAACCCTCCTTTAATCAATGTGTCATTTTTCCAAGAAAGACCAAGTTTTGCCAATAATTGAGCAGTATCTCTTTTCATCACCGGGACTACTGACACGTCTGATAAGGGTCCTGAGATGTCCAGATTAAACACTAGATCCAAGGCTTTGATGAAACTGTTCCCGAGGAGCAACGATAGGACGAGAGATTTGTCTCGATCAAACGACAACTCCTTGATTTCAGGGTCAGCATCCAGTATGGTCAACTGGCTTCTCATCAGCTGGTTGTCGGTGGAGTCTTGAAGTATTTGATAAACCAGTTCATGAGTGATTAATCCAGGTAGAGTGTTTAACAACACATGTAGAGTGGCAACATTTGTCTCTAGTAGTTCTTCCATATCCAAGAAAGACTAGTCTGTATCAAGTAGCAATACCATCCAGAAATAATATTAAAACAAGTGCAAAAAAAAAAAAATACAAATCAAAACAAACCAGAACAAACCGAAAAAAAAAAAAAAAGAACCAAAATAAAATTCAGAAATTCAATACCTTGTCTTTCCACATTATCTGGATAACGATGGAGACAGATTGGATTCTGCAACTTCCTTCTGAGTTGAAAGAACAAATCGATACTGTTGTTCAAAAAGACGAATCGAGTTTGGAAGTGTTTGCCAACCTCTACGACTTTCTCAAGAATGGTACTGTCAAACGAAGGAAAATTCTGGACGAAGATATCATTATCCCACTGGAAACCGTGATATTTGAAATCAGCCAGATATCTTTTGTATCCCCTGTTAGAAAAAAGATGAACCTAACTCTTCATTTGATCCAAACGGGGGATACAGCCAGCCCCGCCCTCTCAATTGTCAACCCCACAACAAATATCCCAGAGTACACATTTACTGATTTGAAAAATGCCATTAAATTGTGTGCGTTCTTACCGGTTTTGGGCAACTCCACCAATCCTTCCAAGCGAGGCGTGTGTTACTTGTGCTGCTGGATGCATGATGAGTTCTACCCGGAAGAAAGCAATGCTTCCAAGGACCCAATCGTGTGTCAATTGAACTTGGATTTAATTAAGAAACAGAAATTGAAAAACGGCGAGCTTCCAGCTGATTTCGAGTCCCAATTCTCCCACCCCAAGACCTCGGTCAATTTAGATCCGATTCAAGAACGAATCATTGATCATTTCCAAAGGCAATTCAATATGTGTGGCATTTCGGCTATTAATTATTTGCCTGCTGCCACTTTATTCAAGAACTTCTTTTCGGTGAATACTGATGATGCTCTTTCAATCAGCACCAGTGGGTCACTGAACCCTAAGATCATAATGGTGAATTGTTACAAGGGTTCCAAAGACGGTGTATTGATGTTGTTGCAAGAGAATTCTGTGAACCCAGCATACATTATATTTGGATTCAAAAAGCCGATTTTAGTATTCGAGATCACACGTGTGCTCAGGGCAGGTTACAGCAATATCACCCGTCTGACGTTCAGTCTAAACATGTCTGTGTTGAACAACAAGGACGAACAAAGACACCATGAGTTTAGTATGATTAACGAAAAATATTACCAGATGATTGACGGGTTTATAAAGGCGCACGATATAACTGATTCGTCATTTACAAACGACGGTCAAGAACTGATAGAAGAAGTAGGTGCTGATGGAGAACCCAAACTAGAGGTCACTGGTGGTGATGGCACTGGTAATGGTGACGATGACGATGAAGAAGACGACGAAGACTTTAATACAGGGGAAAGTGGTAGTGAGGTTGATGAAGAATATGATAGTGCTGTTCAATCAGACAATGAAGGTGATGCTGATAATGATGACTCTGACGAGGAGGAGGGCGGGGAAGGAGAGGAAGAGGAAGATGGGGTTTTCAGTAGAGCTACTGAAACCAATTGAATGGAAAATATGTTAATCAATATTCTGTTTTCTTTTCTGTGTTATACATATATTTATCTGTAATATAAACCAACTATTCTATTGATATTTAGCACCGAATTTTTCAAGAAGACCAAAAACAGCACCTCTCTTGTATGGAAGTTCTTTTTTAGCTGGTTCAAAGTCGTAGAATTCAGCTTTCTTTTCTCTTTGTTCACGTAACAACTCCAATCTCTTGTTGAAAAGTTTTCTGTTGCTTTCAAGGGTTGGGTCAATGATTAAAAGGTAGGCACCAACAGTTGAACCAATGGTCAAACCGTAGCCTGCCAATTTGGAGGAGAGCTTTGAAGGGCTCCCACTCATGGAGGTCTGTAAAATTCTGACGGCAGTACCGAAAACGGAACTCAAAAACAATCCAGTGGTAGTAGGCATGTTTGTTGTGTGGGAACTAGAAGTTTGAGTATTTGGTTTATTTTTCTCCTTTACTATTGGCTCGCAAAAATTATTTTGTATTTTTTTTTTTCCCTTTTTTTTCTGTTCTATTTGGAAAAACGATTGGGCATGGTGATATTGATTTTGGAACGACCTCGTTCACAGGTGGGTGGAGTAGCAATTACCGCTTAATCACAATCCCCCCCAAAAAGCATATATATAACTGGATGAGAAGCCGTTGTTATAGTCGTCTTACCTGCTAGTAATTTCTTTGTATTCTTCCTTTTCGCTTTGTTCCTATTCAGTAACATCGGGCTTCCAGTTCCAGACACAGTGAAAATTATTATCGACATTTTGTCCCCAATTTTTTTTTTTAGCACTACTTCTTTTTCTCCCAATTTCATTAATGATCAACTTCTTCAAGGGCCACCCCACAAGGGAGTTACTCCCAGCTAAAGTTATTGCTGACACGTATAAGAAAATATTGTTAGATTCAGACTATTTGTCATATGACACAGACCCATACAACCAACACCCTTTGCAGTATGGTACTGACCCTGGGAACTTGGAGATCCGCAAAACTGTGGCACTGTGGGTTGATAAGAAATTTGGGATCCAGGGATCTGATCCCCAGTGTATCAACTTGACTGCTGGTGCATCGTATGGTGTGGGAAACATCCTTGCGTCCGTGACGTCCCCAGAAATAACCCAAAGAGCATTTGTAGTCACCCCAACATACTTTTTAATCAACAGCTCGTTTCTCGATGTGGGGTTGGAAGGTAAATTGACTGCCATTGACGAAACTCCGGATGGGAAATATACCATTGATGTGGAGCACCTTGAAAAAGAGTTGATCAAGTACTCGACTGGGTTGGAACCAGTGCACGATGATATTAACATCAAACCCGATCCTGTGAGAGGAAACAGAAAGTTCTATAGATTTGTCATGTACTTGGTGCCAACATTCTCCAACCCCGGTGGGTTGACGTATTCATTAGAGACGAGATATAAATTGATAGAGTTGGCCAGAAAGTACGATTTGTTACTCATTAGCGATGATGTATACGAGTTTTTGGATTACACAGATGCCAAAACCCCTATCCCTAGACTCAACCATTTAGACAGAGCTACGGTGACCAGTGGTTATGGAAATACAATCTCTAATGCTACATTCTCCAAGATCATTGCCCCCGGGCTTCGTGTAGGATGGCAGGAAAGTGCAACGCCGAAATTGGTCCAACAGTTGTCGGTCACAGGAAGCAACCGTTCAGGAGGAACCCCAAATCAGTTGTCGACATTTGTGGTTGCCGAGTTGATAAGAACTGGCGAAATAGACGAGATCATAGAGAGGTTTAAACAAGTCTACAGCGAGAGGGTAAAAGTGTTAAAAGAAAGTATTGCCCAATACTTGCCCGCCGATACAAAAGTGTACGGCGGTGAAGGAGGATATTTCCTCTGGGTAGAGATTCCAAGTGTCAATGCCTACGAGACTGTTGCCGAGTTGGCTAAACGCGGTGTCATTATTCCGAGTGGTGAACACTTTGAAGTTGCTGGTGATACTAGAAATTGGGGACAACACTGTGTCCGGTTATCGGTTAGTTACTTAACCAAGGAAGAAATAGAGGAAGGTATCAGAATCTGGGGCCAACTTTTGAAATAAATAAATGTTAGTAACTTTGATAAATAATTAATGTCAGACGGTATTTAATTTATTTTATATTATATTTGTGATAAATCAGCGTAGATCTTGGTGTATTTTGGTTGTATTCTCACGGAGGAATCAATAATAGGCTATCATCATGTATAACAAATAATAATAATAATAAAATAAACAGTTGATTGTAGGTAATTAGTACATACACTGTTGTAAAGTATTGTTAACTAAGGAAGAAGAAGAAGAAAAAAGTGAAGTAAAAATGGTGAGAATTTTTTTTCTTCTCCCTCTCTCTTCTCATCGCTGTTTTGGGGGTTTTCAATTTTTTTTTGTTAAAATGTAGGGCGCGCTGGTCATAATTATGATATTTTTGTTTACCTTTTTTTTTGTTTTTGTTTTTGCAACATTTCTGTACAGACGACAGATACACAATTCAAATGATTAGAGATTGGACATTTACATTTACAAACCTACAGCTTTCGGGGTTGTCTACCATCTCGTATGCATTTGATTTTCTATTCTATTCTACGGTATTGATTTTATCTGCCACGTTGGGACGAACACTTCCACCAAGATACCACGAATTCCTGCTTTATGATATTTCACTTCGATTCACTTATATCCCAGAAAATGCCATCGCAGTACCCATATGGTTGTTGGTGCTCATTTCTGCTGGTCTCCCATTATTGCAATTCCTTGTGTTTTCCATTATTTTCCCGTTACCGATCAAAAGACGGTTGTGGGACTTTTTTGCGGGATGTTTGTGTTTGTTAGGCGCAATGGCAACACAATTACTTGCAACTGTGTTGTTGAAAAATATAACGGGGTTGCCACGACCAGACTTTATTGATAGATGTGAACCCATGTACCAGAACATCCCCATCACACGGTTATCACACGTAGGTATTTGCACCCAACCAGATTGGGCACTAGTACAAGAAGGATTCAGAACATTCCCCAGTGGACATCTGTCGACCGTGTTCACCGGGATGACGATAGCATCACTCAATATTGCTGCCAGGCTCCAAACGTTTGATAGCAGAAACAACTCTTTCAAAGTGTTTCTCACGCTTTTCCCCATCTTTACGGCAGCATTCGTAGCCAGTACACGTGTTAGCGACAACAGACATTTCTTAAGGGATATTATTGCTGGTTCTATTCTTGGAGTGTTTGTGGGTGCGGCGTTTTACTTTCAGTACCACCCTAGTATATTCAATTTGACCAATGCGGGACGTTCATTCCCTCCACGTAGATTTGGCATTCAGAGTTTCTTTCAAAACGTTGGCGGGTTCTGGGGGATAGATGGTAACACGGAAAGGCTGCTCGAAGGTCATGATATCGAACATCTTGCCGGAGAGCCAGTTCAGATAGATAATATAGCTGATAATATTAATGCAGTAAACAGGTTATTATAAGATTTTTCTCGCTCTACTCCTCGCTTGCTTGATTTTCCCAGCAGTGTAGTCAACCTCGTCGTTAAACCTATCTAGCATAGCGTTCTGCTCTTCAACTTCGGCATTGATCATTTCCCCAATTTGTCGTTGTCTGGCAATCATGACCCTTAGCTGTTCTAACTCTTGATCCTGATCTCTATGGATTTGAACTTGGTGTTGAAGAAGTTCCTTGTTATCCAATGGTAGAGTCTCGGCTGTTTCCACAGCGTCGTTGGACGTACCATCGCGTCCACCCAAGACTCTCTTTGATTTGGGTATTTGTTTGCTGTAGTTGTAGTTGTCGTTCAACAACTCATCTACTTTTTCTTGTAATTGTCCCACCAATTGTTTCCGTTTGCGTGTTTCATCACGATCAGTATTTCCAATGGTTTGTAACAATTCGACCATTCTTGGTTGATACAGTTTGTTGATTCTATCCCGAAGTTGAATCTTTTCGTTAACTGTCGATGCCGAGTCATTGGTTATATCCAGTTTCAAGCTTCTATACACATCATACCAGTTCTTTTCAACCGACTCCAAATCTGCTCTGCCACTGGTGAACATTTCCTTGGTGAATTTGAAAGACTGCGGTAACTGCAAGAACGACAAGACCTCTTTTTCATTCTGGAGAGATGTGTCTTGTATGATGTTGTTTAAGAACTCTGCCAAGGCAACTTTTCTTTCTTCAATGACGTTTGTTTTATTCAACCAATGGATACGTTTGCCTGGTAAGCTGTAGGGGAAATCTCGGCTACTAATCCCTAAATGATGGCAAAGGTTCAGCACCAACAGCTCGAATTCCAGGTATCTTTTCTTGATGACAAATGAACGTAGTGGTAGTTTAACGTTGATTTCGTAGTAGACAGAGCCAGCAATATCCGTCTCTGATGGGATGGTAATAACAGCCATGGTTGGTAAATATTGGGTCAGTTGGTGGTGGAGTAAGATGTAGAGATTTTTTTTTTTTTCGTGTCATTTTGTTTTTGTTTTTGGTGGTGACGACCTCCGGTAATCCTACAACTACAGTTTAATTAAATTATCTAAAGGGAAAGTACTTTCCTAATCATACCCACCATGTACATTCTTCCTATTTATTGAAATTCACTACACTACTTAAAATGGTGATGACGACTGGACCAAGAATGGGCAAGAAAATAGCTAGCTTATGGTCCATTGGGGTAAACGCAGTAATCTCATTAGGTATTTCTCTGACTTTTTTGCTACCTCTTTTAGGGTCCTCCAATGCCTTGATTAGATTGGACTTGAAGATGTTCATGAGTGGCACCAAGTCGTTCTTGTCGAAATCCAATTTGTTCAATATCCCAATGGTACCAAACCCATCAATGGTGAATGTATTTGTGGTGGAGTTTTCTATGACAATTCCATTTTCCGGCAAGAACACAATATAATTCAAATCGTTGGTGCTGTAGATCTCGTCTAGGTTGATCAAGTATGGTATTTCTGAGGATTGGATTAATCTGTGGTCCAGTTTCAATAATTCGACGTTGTTTTTAATATTAGTCGCAATTCCGTGTTGGTTACTATATTTGGAGGGAATAAAATCACTGAATGCGTCTTCAATGTCAAACGTTATTCTTCTTGAACTATCTGAGACTATGGATATGTGCACTTGTTGATCAACTGGTTCCTCACTGAATTGGTTGGCTATGGGTGATTGCGTGCCGTACGCTAAATAGTAAAAACCTGCAAACGGAAGAATTAATAATGTGGTGACTAGTATGATTACACCTCTAACCTTGGTTATTGTAGGATTGGACTTTGTAGTGGTCACTGTAGTGGCTGTCATTGTCATTGCTGGTGAACTAGACAAACTGATAACATTAAAAAAATTTTTTTGTTGTTTTAATTTTCATTTGTTTTTGTTGTCGTCGTATTTATGGTTATGACGCGGCACTCAGGTGAATTTCAAAACGAACAACACACACACAAACGATTTTCAATGATCAGCAGTCAGCCCATCATATTCCGTGTTCGGATATCTATTTGATCTCTCACATCTACTCTACAGAACTAAAAGACATAGAAAAAAAAAAATTTGGTAATAAAAGGCGTATATAACTATTCTGATTCCGAGAAATACTCTAAATCGCAAACATATCTACAATTGGGACACGAAAACAGCGGATAACTCTTTTGTAGTAAGGGATGTATGCATCGGTAATGCCACCAGTGGCCACACGTACTTATGAACATCGGATGTCCTGGCTGGATTGTGTTCAAACATATGGAGCACTCGGTGGCTTGCTTGTCACCAATCAGCAATTTTTTAAACATCTCAACGTTATACGGATTCATCTTCCGCTGCCAGCTATTATTGAAATGGCATCTCATCTTAACCAGACGGTACACCTCTTCTGTACCTCCTCTATAGTCCATTCCCAACTGGATGATATCCCCATCTATGACAGGCATCAAGGAACTTTCTTGCGATGCCGGCGAAAGTCTTATGTGGTTAAGAAACGTCCCTGAAGAACTTTTAGTATCTCTAAGGAACCATTGGCCATCCTCGTTACAGAAAAATAATGCATGCGTACGTGACACTACTTTACTCTTGAAAACAATTGGCGCAGAGGACCCTTGGGGAGCGTGTGCCGCAGCCTTGTTCTTTTCTGTGTATCTTCCAATATTGATATTGCTTTTGGGTGGTAACCTACGGATAACCGGTGAGAAATATAGGCCGGTGGATGATGTGGAGTGATCTATCAATGGTGTCAATCTCACGGAGTATAGTCCATCTTTATCCAATCCACCTTTGTTTTCTTCATCAACAAGCGTAGAGTCGTGTGGTGGACGTGGTGCTGTTGTGGTTGTTCCTGTTGCTGTTGTGGTTGTTGTTGTTCCGGGGTGTTGTTGCTCCTGTGGCGAAGGTGTTTGTTGGTCATCGTCAGGGAGGGTTTGCAGGTGGTGTGTCGCGTCCACTATATGTTCATCGGTATCTTCTTCTTCGTCAACCCTGTTGTTATCTATTGCATTTGATGGTGCATGGAGTGAATGGCTGCTTCCTGTTATGTCGTCGTTGACATAAGGGTGGATATTTCCCAATGTGGGACTATTTGACATTAATGGCTGTGACATGGATAATGAAGTCCCTGTGGCTGTTGCTGGTCCACTTCCACTTCCATTTCCCGCTCCTCCTGTTGCTTCAGATGAAGCGTTATGTGAACGCATGGAGAAGTTGCTTAAAAAGTTCAACCCGAATGATGGTCGTCTGGTGGGTTGTTGCTGGTGTGAT
>JAKTVF010000066.1:0-54566 GCA_030557055.1 Candida tetrigidarum
TCAGATAAAAGTGATCTGTCAGAGAGTGCCTTTCATTTTTTTGAAACAATTAATTCACTATCATTCAACAACGAGCTCATTGATCCATTGTTAGGGTGTGGCCAATCGTTGTTTGTCATCATGGGCAAGGTTGCCAACTTGATAACCAAGATAAGGAAGACGAAGCTACAGGGTGAAGAGAAAAAGAGAAATTCATTGGCCACCATCAGCCAAGCCACGGAGCTCCGACAAAAATTGCTCAACTGGAAACCGTCTGTTGTGCTGAATGTTATTGACAATGATACAAACGAAACAGCAACTTGGGACATACTGCTGTGTATTGCCACGGCTGAAGCGTACCGGTACTCCACGTTGTTGTATCTACACCGAGCTGTACCGGAAATACCATCTTTATCGTCCCATGTTTTGGCGGAGAAAGTATTCATTCTATTGGCATCTATCCCCACATCAGCAAACTTTCTAACTGTACACATTTTCCCACTTTTGGTGGCATCCTGCGAGGCCGAACCAGGAGAGGAAAGGGAATGGTGTGAAGCACGTTGGAAATTATTTTCTGAGACGTTGTGGATAGGCAATATTGATCGAGCCTTTGAAGTAGTTAAAGAAGTGTGGAAACGGAAAGATGCGTCGGAAAAGACCGACTATAAAGGTGTGTCTCAGATTAATGGGTTGATGTCATCCATGAGCCATGACTCCTCTACCAATGATTCTCCCCATGATGATAAATCGCTTGATTCGGATACCCATTGGAGTAAGGTAATGAAAGAGTGGGGCTGGGAAGTACTATTAGGATGAATACGTAGGAATATATAGTTGAATAGATCATTCATCATGACACAAAAAAACAAAAAAATTCCGACGCGCTAGAGTTTTTCTTCTTCTATCTCTCTCCCCCTCTTCCCCCCAGCCAAAACCTAATCGGCAATAAAGAGAGAAAAAAAAATGGAAAGGAAATAGAAGAAAAAAAAATGTCTACCAGTTTCTTTTTTATGTGTCTTTCTTTAACACGTTACTGATTTGTCAGCTATTAGATACACTCACAATGTTGTTACGTCATTCAATTCCTTGTCGAAAGCAGTTTGTTCGTATGGCCTCTTCAAAATCACAATTGATATCGCGGCCGTTTGATATTGAAAATACTAAAATGGTCAGGGAAACCATGGAAAAGTTCCCACGGCCAAATTTCATTTCCTTTGACTTATTTGGAACCTTGTACGATCCCATAAAACCAGTTCCGCAACAGTATTACGAAATAGCATCCAAGGAATTTGGAATCCACAAGTCAGCCGAATCCATTGAAAAGGAGTTTCCTGTAGTGTACGACCAGATGTTAGAAATGTACCCAAATTATGGCAAGGGCAACCCAAAATTTGAAAATTGCGATCAATGGTGGAGTGAACTAATCATCCGATTGTTCCAGTTGGATAAGCACGATGACCAGGCGTGGGCATTGTCACATCGGTTAATCCATCACTTTACTAGTGATGAGGCATACAATGTTTACGACGATGTTATCCCCACCTTAAAAGGGTTGCAAGAAAGAGGTATCAAGTTGGTGGCTGCAAGCAATTCCGATTTGAGAGCTTTGACGATATTGGAGAGCTTGAAGATTAAATCATACTTCCATTGCAGCGAGCATTTCCATTGCAGTGGTGTTTTCTTGTCCTATGATTACGGACTCTCGAAACCAACCAAGGAATTTTTTGATCAGATTGCTTTAACAGAGTACCGAGCCCAAGTCAACGAGCACTTTAAAGGCACGCGTGCGCCAGGGGAATTTCTTGCTAATAGTTGGCATGTTGGTGATAGCTACCTGAAAGATTTTGTTGGAGCGGTTCGAGCCGGCTGGAATGGAGTGTTGCTAGACCGCAACTATTCGAGTGAATTTTTCAAGAATGTGAAGAAACCACAAAACGAAGGTTGTTTTTTGAACGAAGTGCCTACAAAGAATGATAACGATGGCAAGAAGGATATGATTATTTTAGCCAACAATCGTGTGGTTATAACCAAGCTAACACAGCTTTTAGACTTGTTCGATCTCTAGAACTAAAGGAAGAAGAAGAAGAACTATAAGAAAAATAATAGAGGCTGTACATGCAAACGAATGTAAGAGAAAAATAAACAATACACCGAGATTTTCTTAACAACACCGCGCGAAAAGAAAGAAAAAAATAAAAATAAAAATAAATGATGACAAAAAATGATCTTGCGGTTGTGACGTAATGATTACAGGGCATCAAATAGGAACTGTAATACAAAAGCACAACTACTTATTAACTTTTGAGGGACAAATAAGAACAGACAAACATGGAAAGCGATCCTTATTTCACGTGGTTGATTCGTAGTCGGTAAGCCATGTGTATTTTATAGTGAAGGTTTAGAGGCACAATTTTGGTTCGAAGCACACTACTTGGTGGTTTATTTTTAGTGTTCAGGTGTAAACAGAAACACTTCTATTTTTCTTTTTCTTTTTTTTTTTTTTGTTGTTGTTGTAGCCAAGTAATATTCCTTTCATCACCACACGGACATTTATATTTTTTTTTTTTTTTTTTGTTGATTCATTAATCTTGTATTTTTTTTTCTGTTTCTGTTTGTATATCTTCAACTACTACATTTCATTGATAGATACCGATTTTTATTTTACTTATTAAACTTACTCAAAGAAGTTGTTATTGTCAAGAATAGGTCTTACAGAAAGAAAGACGAAACAAGAGTGAGAAACTTATCAAATACGAATCCATTCGCTAGTATCGAGAAATTATAATCAATTCATCAACTTATCAACACATCAAAACAATCACAATAATAACAAGAAACAAAAAAAAGAATGCTTTCAATAAACAAACTAATAGTGTCAGCATTGCTACTTTTCACGTCAGTTGTTTATTCCGTGGAGCTCACAATTACCAGTAAGGATTCCGTTTGTGCTGCGGCCAAGGTCGTTGCCGATGGTATGTGGAACTATTACGAGGGATTCAAGCCCGGGGGTACTGTAGGAATGTTTGCCCCACCAAATTATTGGTGGAATGCAGGGGAAGCCTTTGGTGGGTTGGTTGACTACTACACGTTTTGTGATTCTGGCAACGACACATTAAAAGGGTGGATCTATGACGCTATGTACCACCAAGCAGGTGAAAACTACAACTATATTCCATCGAATCAATCCATGACTGAAGGTAATGATGATCAAGGTGTTTGGGGAATGGCCATTATGCAAGCCGTGGAAAGGAATTTCACTGAACCAGAGTCACACAGTTGGTTGGCCATGACCCAAGCTGTCTTTAACACGATGTATGCCAGATGGGATTCTGAGCATTGTGGAGGAGGATTAAGATGGCAAATTTTCACATGGAATTCTGGGTATGATTATAAGAATTCCATTTCCAACGGTTGTCTTTTCCATTTGGCAGCACGATTGGCAAGATACACAGGTAACGAATCCAACTACATCGATGCGGCCGAAAAAGTTTGGAACTGGATGGATGATGTTGGTTTCTTGACGGAAGAAGACAACGGTCATTTCAGAATGTACGATGGTGCCAAGATTGACAACAACTGTTCCACAGTTACAGACTTGAGATGGTCATATACATACGGGGTGTTCATGACTGGTTGTGCTTACTTGTACAACTTCACCGGTGATAGTGTCTGGCAAACAAGAACCCATGAAATCATCGAGGCTTCATTGTCGTATTTCTTCACTGGTGCTAAGATCATGCAAGAGACAACATGTCAACCGCACAACTTGTGTAACAATGATCAAAGATCTTTCCGTTCATTATTTTCCCGTTGTCTTGGATTAACGATGCTATTGATGCCAGAGACCAGAGACATGATCCAACCATATTTGGAAGCCAGTGCCGAAGGAGCAGCGCAATCATGTTCCGGTGGTTCTGACGGTGTGACATGTGGAGAGAATTGGTCGGCCAGTGGATGGGACAATGTTTATGGTTTGGGAGAACAGATGAGTGCTTTGGAAGTTATTATGTCATTAATCGTCGAGGAACCAATTTCAGTAAAGACAGGAGGTACTAACAGAACCAATTACGCTGCTGGTACAGACACAGAAGATAATGCCAACAAGAACGAATTGAATATCACAGGTAAAGACAGAGCTGGTGCAGGAGCATTGACAGCGATTGTGTTGGCTATCATATTGGGAGGTTCAATCTGGATGATGTTTTAAGAGGTTGAAAATATATTTAAAAAAAAAATAAAAAAATATTACTACTTAAAGTTTGTTCTTTTATACGTTTTACACTTGACATATAGTCTGTAAATTTACACCACATACACTTGAGGATGAATGTAAAAGAAAGAAAAAAACAATAGACAACGACAGTAGTTGAGCAAGAGTTTTACATGTTGCCGAGTAGGTTACCATTAATAGTCGTTCCTGATTGGAGGAGGATTAATTGTGATTCAAGTGGCTGGAAATCGTGTCTTGGTTATTCTCCACTTTAACATGTGTATTGTAAATTGATTACGGGGATTAAGCAAAGAAGTTTTCATTGGAAGGTAAATTGGTTACGAATGTATAGATAATAGTAATCAAAAAAAAAAAAAAAATAATCTAAAGATAACGAATACAACAAGTCACAAATAAAATCACCCCTCTAAAAAAGAAGTCTTTAATTAGAAAACGTGTAGTTTAAATCAAGAAAGCACTTACATGATCTAGCAATTAATCTTTATGCAGGTTGCATATTCAGTTTAAATATCTGCACTACAAACGTCGTTAGATTATGGTTCGTCTCTGGAATAATTTTCCTATTTGAAGTATTTTATCACCGATAAGCAATCTTTTTTTTTTTACTATTGTTTGAAAACAATGGGATTTTATCAATAATGGTAGCATTTTTCATTTTTGTAATTTAACAGTTTGACTATTTATAAAGCAGGGGTAGTCCGTTCTCAGGATGACAACAGACCATTACTAGTCAATCTCAGAAATACCTACTCCATCCAATACATTATGACAGATTCCATCGAGAAGAAAACATTCGACCTACACGCAACAACCAGTACTGGAAGAGGTGAAATTCATTATGTCTTGTCAAATAGACTTCAGTACAAGGCTACTACCAATTTAGATGCATTGGCAGTTGGCGATAAGGATAATACATCCCGGCTCTTGAAAGAAGCTCAAGCTAATTTGGAATTGGTTGCAGAATCTGGTTACACCCCTGAACTTAGACGAAACTTTAGTATTCTCTCATTACTAGGTCTTGGTTTTGGTATCACCAATAGCTGGTTTGGGATTTCCGGGTCTTTGGTTGCGGGGATCAGTTCTGGTGGACCGATGATGATCATATATGGGATTATAATAGTAGCATCCTTTTCCACTTGTATTGGTATTACTCTCTCTGAGCTTGCTTCCGCCTATCCCAATGCTTCTTCGCAGATCTATTGGGCTCAGAAATTAGCACCTCCCAAATACTCCAGAATTAGCGCCTATTTCACGGGGATATTGCTGGCTGCTGGTAGTATTTTCACCACTGCTAGTGTCAACATTAGTATTGCGACTGCCATTCTCGGAATGTATGTACTTCATCATCCAGACCATGCCATTAAAAGATGGCAAGTCTTTATTGTGTATGAAGCCATCACGGTTTTGTTATACCTTTTCAATATCTATGAGAAACCTTTACCGTTGATATCTAACATCGCATTGTTTGTTTCGCTCTTGTCCTTTGTTATTATTATTATTGCCGTTCCATCAATGCATAAGGGTGACTTCCAATCAGCACATTTTGTATTCGTTGAATTTAACAATGGCACTGGCTGGTCCTCTGCTGCGATAGCTTTTATTGTTGGATTAATCAACCCTAACTGGGCATTTTCCTGTTTGGATGCGGCCACACATATCGCAGAAGAAAGTTTGACACCAGAAACAGATATTCCCAAGGCTATTCTTGGCACTGTCGGCATTGGGTTAATTACATCGTTAACATATTCGATTGCAATCTTTTATTCGATCAAGAACTTGGATGACATTTATAATTCCACAACCGGAGTACCCATCATGGATATATTTTTTCAGGCTACCGAGTCAAAACCAGCAGCTATTGGCATGGAGTTCCTTGTTGTTTTAACAGCCTGCTTGTGTTCCATTCAATGCCTGGTGTGGGCATCGCGTATTGTGTGGAGCTTCTCCAGAGATAACGGATTGCCATTTTCAAACCTTTGGTCTAAAGTGAACACTAAAACTGGTAACTTGGTAAATGCACACACATTTGCTACGTTCTGGGTTGCCGTTATAGGCTGTATCTATTTGGCATCGACAACCGCTTTCAACTCCATTTTGGTTTCCTGTGTGACGTTCTTGCTACTCTCCTACTTAATCCCAACATCATTCTTAGTATTCAAAAGAGACAAAATTAAACACGGTCCGTTCTGGTTGCACCGGTTCGGTTTAGTTGCTAATATTGGATTAATAGTTTGGGCTATTTTTGCTTTTGTCTTTTTCAACTTCCCTGTGGTTATGCCTGTTACTGGTAGTAACATGAACTATTCGACAGTGGTGTTTGGTATTTGTGCCATTGGGGCTACATGTGATTGGATATTTCGAGGTAGAAAAGAATACGTATCGCTTGAAGATAGACATAAATTCAAGGATGAATTGGCTCAGCAGGTTTCCCATCAAATCACCAATATACAATCAATAGTTTCGAACAGGTAACGAATTCTTGAATTAATAAATATATATATATATTCCATCTAAATCAGACACAACTCATTGTAGTTATGCCCTATGCAAATGTAAAACAATTCATGGCTAACTTAAATCTATAATCACAACATCTTCCACTGAATTTCTGATTCTCAATGGTAACACCAGCGTCGTAATGATCAATGGATTTTGTCAAGTATCTCACCCAAGGGAAACATGGATACTTCATTTGTTCTTCTTCGACACTGAGATAGCTTAATTTCAATCCGGAATATGTAAACATTGGGAGCTTGAAATGCACTTTGATATCATCGTTAAAGTTTTTATCTTTGATTTTTGAAGTAATACGTTGTACCAGCGAGGATGATTTCCCATTGACACCATAAAACTTGTCTAATTCCTCTCTTCCCGTGTCGATTTGGCTCTCTTGTTTGGAAGTGTCTGTTGCAGGTGATAGTTTCGAGATTCTCCGGAACAAATAATTCCGAATAGATTCCTCGCTCACCTCATGACTGTTGATCAATGCCAATTCAGCCATCATTCTAACCATTTTCTTTCCATCAATACTGTCAATTCTCCAGATCAACTCATATGAATCTATTTTAAAAGACACTTCGCCAAGTTCGGTCTTATACTTGAGGTCGGTATTATTGGGGTCTAATTCGAAATAGTGTGGATTGATAGGAATTCGGACAACCAAACTCTTACAATGACGTCTTCTGTGGAAATTCGTATTAATGGTGCACATAATCTGTAACCTACCTGTTTCGGCAACTATTCTGTATGTAGGCTTCACCATGATTAATGGCATTTTCCTCCTCTGCTTTTGCTGTTCAACGTTATATGTCATTAATATAAATTTATCATCCGGGGGAATAAACGTCACTAAATTTTCTTTGTAAATCTTGGACAACTCAATACATTGATGGAATTGAATATTTCGTATTGGGATTTTATGTGCCGGTTTTCTTTGGGTATTGGATGTATTTTCCGTGTCATCATTCACGAGAACCGTACCTCCCTCTTCCTCTTCTTCGTCATTATCGTTCCCATTATCATTCTCGTCTAGATTTAACTGGTTTTCGGGAATTGGGGTTGACTCCAGTGATTCGACATCTAAACTTTCCTCTTCCTCATAATCACTTTCAACTCGTGTCATGTACTTTTCGTTGAACCCAATCCTACATATTGGCATCCCTGACAAGTAAGACTTGACAACACATGTCCCATATATTTCATTCCTTTTAATAACACCAGTTCCCAAGTCATAGACAAACTCACAATCTTCAATAATATCAATGAATATTTCGTTCTTGGCATAGAATATACCTTTGGGACGCCAATTAATCGCCAGTGAATATGTACGCAATATAGAGCTGTTAATAACATCCAGCTGCTTTTCAATAACATCGGTCTTGACTGCCCGGTTATGTGTGGATTTGATTTCCTCTTTCGTTTTCGTTTTCTTCTTCTTCTTTCCTTTCCTCTTGGATTTGGTCTTCTTCAGAACCAGATTGGACGACTTCTCATTATCATCATAACCATCGTCACTATCATCATCATCATCGTCATCATGATCACTGTCCTCTGAATCCAAATTATCAAAGTAACCATTTGTGGTGTCTATCTTTGGCATGTTTGGCATGACTTTGATATATTCTTCTAAAAGTTTATAGTCCGTTACCTGTAACAAACCGTAGTCCAAACACTCGTCCAAGACCTCCATTATCAATGTGATATTATCTATAATTATGTCTTTATTCAAAGGTTTATTAATATCATTGTTGAGTTTGGAATTACACAAGTAATGTATTAGAATGGTGTGAAACTGGTTAAGGAACATTATGACCAGCATGACATTAACATTCTTGTTGATAACAGCCAATAGGATTATGCCATTTGCACATCGTATGTACACATACGATAGGTGTTCATGATATAGAATGGGAACTTGTTCATGCGGTTCTAGACTCGTCAAAAGGTTGTGGAAGTTCTGGACGATGATTTGATTGTACGGTAGACTTTCATTGAATCGTCGACTGAGGAGCAATTCGATTTGGTGGAATTCATCGGGATCCTTGTCTTCCGATAGGTATAACACATAAATTGCCGATATCATTTAAGAAGTAATGGCTTGGGTATGGAGTGAAATAGAGCTGTCAACAGAAAGAAAGAAGGAGGGAAATAATAATGATAAACACGAACTCTGAAAAATACAGAGTTTGATAAATAAAACCGAGAACACGATGTTTTTTTTTTTCTTTTCTTGTTGTTGTTGTTAGTTTCTTGTGTCTTACCTAACGCTCGCCATAAATGTTCGTATTCTATTACGCAGAACGATCGAATGACTGGCGCGCCATTGATTGAATCAAAATGCCTGACACTGTTGTGAATATATAAAATAAACAAACAAAATCTGGAGACCTTTTTTTTTTCTTCTTCTTTATATCCTCCCCTCCTTTTTTTTTTTAAAGGGTTTCTACTTTTAAATCTCACAACACACTTTAGCAACACACCCCCCCTATCGCCTCGCCTCACAATGTCTCGACGTGTATTACCGGCTTTGCATGAATTATCAATTCGTCAAGGATTGGAAAAGATCAATGCACTTGGATACCCCCACTGGCATTTGAACAGATTATACGAACCACCTAGCCACACATTGCATGTTCAGTACCATTTGAAAAACTTTAAAGTTACATGGGAGTTTTTGAATGACGTTGCCCAATTGGCTGCCACTAAAAAACATCACCCTACCATCACCACCACCTACGACAAAGTGGATATCCAATTGACGACACACGATGCTGATAACAATGTTACTCAGGACGATCTAGATATGGCCGAAGCTATTCACAGGCAGTATCAGGATTTATTGAAAGCTACTTAATATTGCTACGTGTATTTTTTCCTTGGTATTTTTTTACTTTAATCTATGTAATCAACTTTTTTAATGGCACGACAATACTTGTCTTCTATTTCGATTGCTTCATATGTACCTTCAAGGCTGGCCATCACAACCAACTCATGACTCCAAATATCGCTAATGGTTTCTTTCTCAACCAATTTTCTCACCAGTTTTTTCCCGCTCTTTCTAATTTCAATAGTTCTAATATATGTGAGTTTGAATGGTGGCTCACCGAGGAACGTGAAGATCAATTCCGTTTGGTCTCCTTCGTGAAGATCCTCTATTATGTAGTCCCCTTTGTTGACTTCAACAGTAGGTATTTCATGTACTTGAAGTCTCAATTCTTCTTGTTTGACGGCATCAAAAGTGTAATTCACTCTGCAAGAATTAGCCCCCGAATCCTGTAACCCGAGAATATTCAATACCCCTGGTTTTGAAGCTAACCTATCAAAATAATTATACAGCTGAGCTTTGCGGAGTTTGTCATTATATTCGTAGAAAATGGTGACGGGGAAAGCACCTGTTAAATTGTATGAGACGTGATCACCCACACAGTAATGTTTTCTCTCGCGGTTATACTTAAATATATTGGGTGGTTCGGTAATGGCAACCAAATACTTGTCGTTAGATTTGAACTTGTTGTTCTCACATCCGTTGCCGTCGACTATTTTTGCAAAACTCAAAGAATATTCTCCTAACCCAAGGAAATCTAAATTGTTCAATGTTAAGGAGTTTGTCATCACATTTCTGAAATTCAAATCATGGGTTTTGCCGGATTGTTCATTCCTTAAGACAACTGATATATCAAATGGGTAAGCTCCGCTAAGTTCAATCGGAACTTCTGCAACTACCGAATTCTCAAACAACTTGTTCTCGCAAATTTGTGTAAAATGGTTATCAGGTATGAATTGGGCTGTAGGCAAGGCATTCACATCGTACACAACTTTGGGTACATTGGCGCTGCCTATCTTGCCTTTGTGTTTTGTGTACAAATTGTCATACACTTTGTTGAATTTATGCTCAAATCTTCCATTTGCCTTGGTTGGTAACTTGATGAGAATTTCATGACTGTCGATATTCATGGAATGAGATTCAACTTTGCCATTTGGTAGCTTGATCTCATAGTCAACAATAAATGGAGCCTGACCAACCAATTTCAACGTGATATTATTAGTACAACCATAACATACTGGTCTCAAATGAATAGAAGAGTCATCAGTGTGTTGTAACATTTCTTTACTAGCAACAATCGACATCGAAGGTTTAGGATAATAGTTGATAATAACCGAACTGCTTTCATCCATGACACGTCCTTTACACCCATTACTTTCAAACGAATGAACCCAATACTGACCGGCTTCCAGTAACCTGACAGAAGTACCAACTAACAGAACCCTCTTGATAACAGCTTCATTTGCATTGGGAGCTAAAAACTTGAGCTCAATTTTATCGTGTCCACTGACTGCAATCGACGTTTTGAATTTCAACGGAATATCTACTTGAGAGCCTTCAACGATGGTCACATTCTTCCCGGTATCAGCAAATCCCACTTCTGGTATGTCCAGTCTACTAATGATTCTCATTGGAGAGCGCGCATCCGCAATTATAGCTTCACAACCAATCTTATCCTTGGCATTGGACAACGTAATGTCATAGGTCTTGCCAATCAATTCGTTTGGTGTGTTAATGGAATAACTATCCACGTTCTCAACATGAACTGTGTCCAACAACTTCTTTTTGGTACTGAAATCAATGAAATCATAATCAAAGGAAAATGGACCACTGCCTTTGAAATAGAGTGGTATCTTTGCCGTATGGCCATAGCATGTACGAATTGTGCGCTCTTGTTGTTTCTGTTGGAACCCAATTTGTGAAGCGTGCTTGAAATATGTCAGGAATGTATGTGTTTTTTCATCCAATGGCAATGGTTCCTTGTAGTAGTTTGCATCCTTAAGATTGTTAAATACAATCGTGTATCCCCCTTCACTTGGTGGCTTAAACTTCAACGAATGGGATTTTTCTTGCGAAATAAATTCACGAACCGACTTACCTGTATCGGAATACACGGGTTTAAGTGTGCCCGAAACATTAGAATAGATACGGTATTGGACTTTGAATGGTGGTTTCCCAGTGAAATTAAAGTCGAAATTGTACCCAATGGTACCAAGACATCTATCGGCAACAGGCTCGGCCCTGATATCTAGTGATGGAATTGGTGCTAACAGTACATCTATTGGCTTACTCTCAATGTCAAT
The DNA here is from genome assembly GCA_030557055.1 of Candida tetrigidarum. NCBI lineage: Eukaryota > Fungi > Ascomycota > Pichiomycetes > Serinales > Debaryomycetaceae > Candida > Candida tetrigidarum. The sequence continues at coordinate 11,837 of JAKTVF010000066.1, forward strand.
CTCACACGGACAATACTTATCTGCCGCAGCAATTAATTGGTATCTACCAGGTTTATCAACGACCAACCCATTTTGCAATGCAGCCTTAGATTTAATGGTAGTGGTGGTGTTGCTTTTATCGCCATTCTCTGCCACATGCACCACAGTCACATTAATTGGGAAATCGTCATCGGCAAATTCATCCACATGAGAAAACGATAAATGTTTGGTTCCACCCACAAGCATTTCCTGGTGTTTATCCTTGTCGTATAATCCAATTGATGGTGATTTTCTTAATTTGAGTTTGTACCACACATCCTTGTCTTCAGATAGTGGCTCATACCGATGAACATTCCCAAGGGAGTCCTGAATTTGCAACAACTGGAACTCCATAATACTGTTGATTCCTTTGTTTAATACGTCTCTTGACTTTAATATTTCCTCGTGTAATAAATTCCTGATCAATTTAACTGCTTTCAACCAATTGAAATTCGTCCTTGAAATAAATCTCGAGCTATCCAGATTGATACTCAAGTTCATTGTCTTGTATTCCAACCCATCGATTTTCAAACTAAGCTTGACATATGCTGGAGTTGTTCCATACATTTCAATCCAGGGCAACGGATACGTGTTGTCGTCCTCCTCGATGTTGGACAAACACTTAAATCCACTGTCCCTTTCGAAATTCGGTGGGTAGAAGAATTTAGCCAGTGGACAATCTGCTATCACAAATTCAGATTTGTATGTACGAATACTGTTTCCCTTGTTGTCCAATACACTTTTGATTCTGTACATTCCCGGTTGTTTGATGGGGTATTCCAAGTAAAACACCCTAGGGTCCAGTTTCTTATCATGGTCCAAGTATTTTGACAAATGAGAGTAATCTTGGCGGAACAACTTGCGCAATGAACCTCCAGTATAATTCAAGTACTGCACTTCATTCTCTGGAGTAGTATGCTGAATTTGCAAATATCCAATGCCTGAGGTGGTGTTGAACTCGATCGGCATCTTGAAGTTGTTATCATTGTCCAAACCAAGACACACCTGGTCAAAGTGAAATGGGTTCATCTTGGCTGAAGAATCTGGCAAGTAATGAATTGTCAATTGACCTTTAAAATGGGAATCCATGTCTATCACTTTGTTCACATCAATTGACTCCCCGATGATATTCAACTCTTTCTTCTGTAGTAAAAATCTCCAGATTGGTAAAAACACATTGACTAGCAATGGCAACGAAAACGAACTAACCAAAAATACAGAAACACCATTTAGTATCACTGTCAACATCAATGTTTTAAACGGAGAGAATGATAAGTATTGGATATTCAAAACTGGCAAGATCCATAAAAATAACCCATCCAATACGGCGTATTTTAAAACAAACGTGAAATTGCTCAACAGCGTTAGCACTTCCCCCGTCGATGGGATCTCCGACTTTAATAACACAAGATCATATACTTTCCAACTCTGTATTAGGATAAATAGCGAAACAACAAAAATACGTTGTGATGCTTGATCGAGTACATTGGTGGGTATCAATGGCGTGGAATTGTCTTCCCGCTCTCTATTTCGCTTGCGCCTCCTATCTCTTTCTCTCGAATCCATTATTTGAATAATTGTCTTTCTTATTCCCCGACAGTCGATGATTTCAGTGAAATGTAAACACGAACAAAGATCGCTAGAGAAGAAAAAAAAACTATTAAGCAAACAAACCAAAACAAGGGCATCAAGAGACAAAACAAAACTAAACAAAAAAAAGAGCCAAATAAAAGTCACAATGCGACACCTGGTAAATGTCGTCAGTTACAAAAATGTCGTTTACTAAAACTTGTCTATAAATATAAAACTATACATTTACCCAGGTACCTTTACGTTTTTCTTGAACAACCCTAATTACAGGCAAATCCCAGCCAACACCACCACTTCCTATAGAACTTCCGAAACGCGGTATCACATAACATTCTCTCTTGGTAGGTGTAATGTTCTTTGGTGCATAAGGATGACCTAATGGTTTCGAATACGTGAGCAAAATTGAATTCTTTGCAACATTGGCTAATTGCTTCCCACTGATATCTACTAAAGGTCTCATTCTAACTTTTGTCACTTCATCTTCCTCTAAATTACCCTTTGTGGTCAACGAATGGTAAACCAAGTAGGAACCAGGTATTTGACCACTCTTGGCTATTAATGAGTTTGGATGGATATACACAAATGGACTCTCTTGAACTGGCATAACAGGACAATATGGAACATTGATAATACTGGTCTTGTTTGCAATTTTGATATCTGAAGAAACAAGATCTGCCCTGATGGCAACTTGGTCAATGAAACCCGACGCTATCATTTGCTTCATGGCGCTGACTTGTTTCTTGGTAGGGATTGGAAGTTTCGCTTCGTTCTTTATTTGCAATCCACTAGCTGCCATAACCAGACTTTCAACAATATAACCCACTTGTTTTCTCAATTTCTGGATTTCCTCCATCATTTTACGTCGTAAATAGTGTGCTTGTAAAAACTCGCTCTGGCTATCTTGAGGCACGTGATCAAATGCACACACAGCAGAAAGCAACATCATACAATCACTTGACGCGTCCAACTTGGCAAACAATGCTCTCGAGTGATTAAACTTACTTCGGAAATCTTTCTTAGCCTCATCTGACATATTGGCACCCAATTCCGCCTCAGAAATAAACGGATCACCAACTGATAATGCAGCCACAATGGCAATAATATATGGAAGACACTCTTGTTGGTTACCAATGATTAATATTTTAGCAAAACGTGGACTCAACGGGAAAAGCGACATCTTCTTACCCAAATCCGTAACGGATTTACGTTCTTTGTCCAACGCACCCAAAACCACAAGCAACTCTTCAGCTTGTTTCAATGCAGTTCTATCCGGTGGCGTGGGGAATGGGAAATTGGCTATCTGGTCAATACCCATGCTCTTCATATTCAACACAATACTTTCAAATGGCATACGTAATATTTCAGGCACACTGAATTGGGGGAAGAACTCTTCGTAAACAGCCGACGAAAACAATCTGTAACAATGACCCGGTCCTGTTCTACCGGCTCTACCCGCACGTTGATCTGCAGAAGCTTTTGAGATCCAATCAACCTCAAAAGATTGCACACCGTTGTCTCTGTTGAATTTTCTTTCTTTGGAACGCCCACAATCAACAACATATCTAATTCCAGGAATAGTCAATGACGTTTCTGCAACATTTGTAGCAACAATACAAATTCTGCTTCCCTTTGGTGGTTCTTCAAATACTTTCATTTGCTGTTTTGTTGGTAATAATGAGTATAATGGTAATACATATAATGGACCAAGTTCCGATTCTTTAGTATCAACAGCTTCATCGAAACCTTCTTCTTCTTCTTCGTCGTCGTTGTCGTTGTCGTTGTCTTCATCTTCATTCTCACCCTCGTTATAGTCATCGTATTGTTGTTCATCCTTAGTATCGATATTGAAATCTATATCTTCCACTTCTTGTTGTACATTCTCAGACAATTTAACTTCAACATTGTCTTCGTATTTTATCGCTGACTTCTTTTTGAAAGGAAACTCTTCACGTAACTTCTTCACAAGAGTCGTAATTTCATTCTGTCCCGTCATGAAAATCAAAATACCACCTTCTGGAAGCTTACGATGGATTTTGCATGTCTTCTTAAAGGCTTCATCGAGGTATTCATAATTGGTTTTCTTGTTGAAATGGATCGACACTGGGTATTGTCTTGCTTGGACATTGATAATAGGAGGTGATGTCTTGAATAACATCGAGTTTTCTGAAAAGTCTGTAACCCTCAATGTTGCAGACATTATAATCAACTTTAATGGTTTATACTTTTCAGGATTCTCGGTGTGATATTTTCTTCTTAACCTCATTACTCTCGTTAACATACCTATCAAGATATCGGTGTTTATGTTCCTCTCGTGAGCTTCATCGATAATTATGGAAGAATACTTGGAAAGCAAGAAATCAGTCATCATTTCTCTTAGTAAAACACCATCGGTCATAAATTTCAATGCTGTGCCGTCTTCCTTACCTTCGTTTTTGATGGTGGTATCAAAACGGATCTGATAACCGACACGATGACTGTGGTTTCCTAACTCGCTTCCAACTCTTTCTGCCATAGATACCGCCGCGACTCTTCTAGGCTGCGTAACACCGATCATCCCTGGGTACAAATTGTGTGCTATATTGCCAAAACCAGCTTCATATAGGAATTGTGGAACTTGGGTCGTTTTACCTGAACCGGTTTCACCACAAAGAATCACACAATTGTGATGGTAAATAGCTTCCATGATTTTGTGTTCTTCCGCAAACACTGGAAGTAAAACCCTTTGTTGTTGGATGGAATCTTTTCTTTTCACGTCCACCACAAACGCTTCTCTTTGCAACTCTTTATTAATTGGAATATAACCTTCTTCATCAGAAGAATGGTCAATGTCTTCGTCCCTGACCGTTTGTTTTGAATACTGCTTCTTAATATCTTGTGATACTTCTGGGTTGAGGGCAATATTTTCACGTCCTTCCATTTTTCTAACTTGCTGTTCAGCCCATTCTTTAAAACTAGCTGCAATAGTTGAGTGACGTGGTTTACTCTTCATCAATTTGGATTCTTCTTCATCTTCTTCGTCGTCATCTTCTTCTTCGTCGTCATCTTCTTCTTCGTCTTCCTCTTCGTCTTCGTCTTCATCCTCTTCATCCTCTTCATCCTCTTCATCTTCCTCGCTAATATCTTCTTCATCATTGTCAATAACTCCCACTTCTTGATCCTCCTCTTCGGAAGACTCATCATTTTCATCTTCCTCCTCCTCGTTGTCCTCCTCTTCTTCATCTGAACTGGATGCAAAATCATCTTCTTCTTCCTTTTTAAGTCTTTTCTTTTGTTCTTCTTCTATTCTCGTTCTCCAACTGTATTTCTTTTTGGGTTCACTTGACTTATCTTTCTTTATAACAGGAATGTTTGCAAATCCAAATCCAAACCCTTGACCACCAAATTTTGATGGTCTATTATCCACAAAGCCTCCTGACTTTGTTACATGTTCCTCGTCACTACCATTTTCACCTCCCAAGTCATCCCTATCTTCTTCTTCATCATCATCTTCATCATCATCATAATCCCTGACTATTCTCTCTTCATATAAAATTTCCTTAGTTCGATCATCTCCTCTTCCCTGGCGTTCCAACTCTAGAGCTTCAATCATTTCCTCCTTCTTGGTTTGCTTTCCTTTACCCAACTCTTTCAAGGCCGACAACTTACTAGTATCTATTTTGGTTTCAGATAGTTTCTCAAGCAAGATTTTCTTCTCTTCTCTTTTCAATTGGTGCTCGATGTACTTATCCAATCTCTTCTTCTTGGACTTGGATAACTTTTCTTGCTTTTCATTCTGTGTGTATAAACTTTCTTCCAAAGCTCTTTTCCTGGCTTGTCTCTCTTCCTCAGTAACTGGAACTAGAACTTCCGAGTTTGAGTTCTCGTTATTGAATATCTGGGTTGCGTCTTGGACTTCCTCTGCAACATTACCATCTTCTTCTTCTGCATTGTCTTGTCGGTAGAATTGCTTATTCCTGGCTTTCTTTAATGCTGCCTGTTTGGCAAGCATACCAGCCCTTGCCTTTTCATTGAATCTTTTTCTATATTTCCCCATATGCGTGGTTGTCCTTTATAGTTGAACGTTGGTGTGTGACTGTGTTAGAGATGATACTACAATTTTGATTTCAAGCGCTTTTTTTTTTTTTTTTTGTGTTTTTGTTAACAACGATTTTTTTTTTTTTTTTTTTTTTTTTTTTTTTTTTTTTTTTTTTTTGTTTTGTTTAGTTTTGTGTATTTTCGCATCAGTGCAGTCAAGTTAGTTATTATGTAAATGAGGGCGACACTGTGTGACTGGATTTTTGGATAATTGTTTATGTCGCTATTTTTATTTTATTTTTATTTTATTTTTTTTTTTTTTTTGGCTTCTTTTTACTCCAGAATTCAGATTTATATCACAGAGCAACCCATCTTTAATTCGCTTGCTTCTCCAATTCACAATAGTAATAAACAATGAGTCAAGTAGATTTACAAAAGAATTGTATGTTTCGTCTATTAATTATCACGTCAAACTCAAGAATACTAACGCCAAATAAAAACCAAAAGTGATCCATTGTACTTTGACAATAAATTCTGCAACCTTGTACACCTATGAGAACCATAATCTTGTACACTTAATCCATAACAATAACATCAATTGTTCAGAGGTGGTATCACAAGAATTAGGGTTGATAAATGCTTCGAAAACCCTTGTTGGTTCAATACCAATCTCAACAAGCAACTCCATTAAACTTGCCATGTACTTCATGAAAAAGGTGTTGTCCAATCTGGATGGCAGCCGTGATTTAATAACAGTCATTGCCATTGCTCATGTCAACGTTAACAAAACCTTGATTTTAAACGTCATGAAGAATATAATGGATAAATACATTGACTACAAAAGAGAAGTCGAAGCAAACAAGACGAGTCCTAACGATCCACTGGCCAAATCAAAATTGGGCGAGTTCAAGTTGTACATGAACCAAATTATAAAATATGAGGAAATGAGTTACGATTCTAATCACCATCTATACAGTTACGGGTCGACTTCCGAAAATAATGAAGAGGGTGGTAGTTCACTGGATCAGATAAATCCAAATCAGCTATTGTTAGCCAATGAAGAAGTTGATGAAGTCAGGCAATTGATGCTAGATAATATTAATAAATTGTTAAGTAGAGGAGACAGGATAAATTCGTTGGTGGATCAGACTGATCGATTGAACACGTCGTCTTTGGTTTTCCAAAAACGCGCCCAACAAATCCAAAGAAAGATGTGGTTCATGAAAGTAAAGTTTATCTTATATATTAGTGGTGGTGCATTAGTGGTGTTGTATTTATTGATAGGTTCTCAGTGTGGATTACCTTTGTTTGATCATTGTATTCGACACTAAAATATACATAGCTTGTTAAAATCATTCAATCGTTTGTCTATTCTTCACCCTCTTCACCCTCTTCTTCGTCTTGTTCATTTTCTGAAGAACTGTTCTTCTCTTCAGTACCTGCACCTTCCAATTCTTCTTCTTCTTTACCTAAAGCCGAAATTGGATTCAATGGAACCTCTTCGTCCTCTTCGTCCTCTTCTTCTTCTCCCTCCTCTTCATCTTCTTCGTCGTCACCATCTCCGTCATCGTCATCGTTATCATCATCGTCAATATCCATTCCATCTTCATCCTGTGCAGCTGTTTTAGAAGTTTTGTTACCGTTCCCTTGATTTTCGTCTCCTTCGCCGTTTTTGGTGGAGTTCTTGCTATTTCCGCCCTTTTCTTCGTCTTCTTCTTCTTCGTCATCATCATCATCGTCATCTGCATTCTTTTTCTTGCTTACACTAGTTCCGGAAGATTCATTTACTTTTAGTCTCTTCTTGTCTGATTCCTCGATTATTTCACTTTCCTTGGATGAATCGCCACTATTGGCTTTCTGTTGTTTTTTAGCAGCAGCAACGGTTTCAAATTGAGTAAGTTTTTGTTTGACTTCTGGAAGAAATCCACTGAACTCTGCCCTTTCCAATGCCCCTAACATGTCTTGTGCAGATACAGTTTTCCTATTTGCCTCTTTGGCTATCTCCTTGGCTTGGAAAAACATATGCGACACGAATACTGTTGCGGATCGTTGTAACGCAAGAAGCGAATCCTTGGCTATAGTCATCAGACTGGTATTACTGTCATCATCGGTGATTATGTTTTTCGCCAATTTCTGGATGGTTGTTCTTGGAAACAAAATATCATCAATCGAGATCAATTCATTTTCCTTACTACTGGGTTGTGGGTAATTCCCTTCGGCGTTTTTTCTCCAACCTTTTGGTGGCATATTTCTGGTGGTCTTAAGTTAGTTGTTGTTGTTGTTGAACAGGTTGATATGAAATTTTTCCCACACCTCTTTATTTTGTTCTTGTTTTTTTTTCGTTTTCTTACATTACGCGTAAGAATGTCAAACAAAAAAAGAATCCAAAAAAAAAAAAAAAAAAAACTTATACAGATGGATGTACACACAAACAAACTACATCCTTGTATTCCAAAAAAAAAAAAAAAATTACTTCAAGTATTTCGTATTCTTGATCTAACGGAGTATTATCTTGCAAACTATATGAATGTTTTACGCCACCAATAATTCAATTACGTCGCCGAAACGGAAAAAAATTAACAATAAGAACACAGAAGACACTTCGTACTATGGTCAGTTGAATAAACGAAATATAAACAAAGTCACCTTTGGTAATTATGAGTTTTCGGCTTGGTACGGCAATGCTGCATTTTTTTATCCCCACGATTTGTCCCATTCGACTTTGGGATATGAATATGCCAACAAGGTAGCAATGGAAGGATCTGGTGCTAAGAAAATACATAAAAGGGATATGTTTGACGAAAACCTCCATGAATTCTGGCTCGACCATTTATATGTCTGTGAATATTGTTTTAAATACTCGTCACATGAATACGAATTGAACTCGCATGTTGTCAAATGTCGATACAACAGAAGGAGACCAAATGTGGGGAAGTTGTTGTATAAAGATGACACCAATGCATACATTATCAGAGAAGTTCGAGGTTTCCAGGATCCATTACTTTGCCAGAATTTATGTTTATTTGGGAAATTATTCCTTGACGACAAATCAATCTACTATAACATAGAGCATTTCAATTTTTACATTATCTACGGCATGGATGACATGTCGGCAAACTTTATTCCCATGGGATTTTTCTCCAAAGAAGTATTGTCATACGAGAGCGATATCAATTTGGCATGCATATGTGTCTTCCCACCATTCCAAAGGCGACATTTGGGTTCGTTGTTGATTGAGTTTCTGTATGAACTAGCGCGTGTAACACCTAGTCAGTATAGAGGCAGTGGACCGGAATACCCTCTTTCACCTTATGGGAAAATGTCATATTTGCGATATTGGTCCAAGAGAATAGCTAAAGCAATATACTACATGGAGGGAAGCTTCACTCTCAAGGAATTGTCCAAATATACTGGGTTCAGAAAGGAAGACATACTACTAACACTAGAGTTTATGGATGTGTTGGTAAAAGATGATAGAACCGGGGAAGCTTCACTCTCCATGGTGAACTTTCAACGATGGGTTAAACAAAATCAATTCGACCCGGAATCAGAATTAAATACTTTGAATCCCGATTGTCTAATACTCTGAAAGAAAGAACTAAAAAAAAAAATTGGAAAAATAGTTGCGTAAAAGTAAGTCAGTATACATAAACATATATATTGTATTAGTCAGTCACCATTTTATCTTAATTGCAGAAATGCTCCTAGCAATACTGATGCAGGTGATTCGTTATGTCTATTCTTTTCAAACACGTTCCAGAATCTTAATGTTTCGTCTCCAGCTCCTGTGACAATCGTCTCTCCATCTGGAGACAACGATAAATACAAAACTCTATATGTATGACCAGTCAATTGAGCAATTTGTTGCATAGATGGGTATTTCCACACTATGATCTGATTTCTTGAGTATCCGTGTGTCGACACCAATTCATTCGAATTCTTTGACCATATCAAATTACACACCTGTGAACCAGTATTGACATCATGGACTAAGCCACCCGTTAAAGTGTTCCAAGTTTTGATTGTCTTATCAGCTGTGCCACCGCCAGATGCTAAAATTCCACGCTGATGGGGTGACCATGCAATTGCCTTAACGGCAGCTGTGTGGTCGGTAAACTGGTGCAACGGGTTCGTGGTTAATCCATCCCAGACAAACAAGTTGTTGTCATTACCACCACTGGCAAGTTTATTTTCTTCGACATTCCATTTTAACCCACACACTTCTTGTTTGTGACTTTCAAACTTGTTGACATAATGATCTTCAATTCTGACGTCACGGTTCAATATGGTTCTGTCACGACTCCCACTACTCAAAATATGCTCGTTCCAAGCTAATGAGCTTACTCGGAGCGAATGACCTGTCATTGTTCTGATACATTTGATTCGTGTTGCATCCCATATTTCCACTAATCCTTTCAACGTCCCTATGGCTAGATGGGTACCTGTACCTATCCAATTCAAACTTGTCACTTTGTCCTTGTTTGCTAAATTGCACAATCTGTCGACCGACTGAGTGGAACCATCCCAGAGATACACACTATCCCCCAAACCTACTGCCAAAACATCCTGCTGACCCCAATCAACCAAATTAAGATAAAAATCATCAGAAAGTTCGGGCGCATCCAACACTCTATAGGGAACTTTGGAAATTGTTCTAGGTTTCTTCTGCGGTGACAACAATAGTTTCTGGGAATCTTGTCGCACGGGGGATAATGAGTACAATTCTTGCTGCAAGTCTCGGGATATTGGTCGTGACTTCTGAGGTGACTGATACGTGAAAAGGTTGGTCTTTCGTCGAGGAGTACTTGTCACGTCATCAATATCATTAGAAATCGTGTTGTTACCTGCGGTATTGCTATTATTGTTGTTATTGCTATTGTTGCTGTTATTGTGGTTACCACTAGTATTATTATTGTTGCTGTGGCTATGGTTGGGGTTATTACTGGTAATGGTAGATGATGACATTGTTGAGCCTGACGCAATGTGTCCGTTGTTATTTCCAATACCGGCAGTTACTGATGATCCTCCTGCTGATCCACCTGGGAAATATGATGTTGAAGTCGATGATCGTGGTGGTGGGGTTGACATACTGGAACCGCCAATACTCGTGACAGTTGTTCGGTTTTGTTTCGGACGGCTATTGATGACCCCAGTGGTTGATGTTGTATTAGTTAGATTAGCTGTGGCCATGGGTACATTATCACCAAATAGCTCTGCCTTCAACACTGTGGAAAATGTTCGATTGGCCTCCTCTTCTCTGCGAATTTCAATTTCATTATCTCCATTCCGAACGTTTCTTAGATCAGGTAGTATTTCTTCGTGTGATAGACTAAATGCTGCTTGGAGATCAACACCGGTTCTATTGGGAATGTATCTATCACTGAATATTGTATTATTGTTCCGTCTTCTTGGTGGTGACGACTGTATTCCCCCACCAGCAACCTCGTTTAATTTTGGAGGGTTCACACTTCTAGTTGACCTTGACGGAGATCGTGGAGTTTCAAATGAATGTATCGAACTGTTAGTGTTCGTGTTGCTGTTCGTGTTCGTGTTCGTGTTGTTCGTTTTATTTGATTTATGTGAGTTATTGAGATTCATTGTGTAAATATGTATATATTTGTGTGTGAATGTGGGTCTGGTCGGTTGATAATGATACCTATCAATAAAATATCAATGTGTTCTGATTAAAAGTGGATAAACGATATATCAAGACTCAAACTAGTATCAATAAGATTATTTCTATTGATGATATTTAAGGGTTCAAATGTTCTTTTCCCTTGTTTTCGTGTTCTTTTCCTGCTTGTTGGCTTCTCCCGGATGCCTTGGGGGTTTTTTCGAATATATTTGAACGTACTGATAATTGTCAAGGTACAAAAAAAAAATAAAATATAAAAAAAAAAAAAAAAAAAAAAAAAAAAAAAAGTTGGACTAAAACAGAAAAAAAAAAAAAAAAAAAAAAAAAAAAAATTATAAACTGTGCTGGTATGCACGACTCACACTAGAAAATACCAGCACAAAAAACAGAAAAAGATAGAAGGAAGCAATTTGTCCTTTACTTTCTTTCCCAATGTGTTAAATTGTGGCAAGGAAACCCAAAATTCGACAATAATGTCAAAAACAAAAATGTCAAAAAATATGTACATTTCTTATTACAAAAAGCCTCGTCAAACTAGAACAATGAAGTGAATTATCTTTTTGCCGAATGTTTCAAACTTGCATCGTGCAGTGAATCCAGTGCACGTTGTGTTAACTCTAGGTCACGAGCTCATTAAACTTTTGGTAGTTTAGAATTGGAATTAGAGTAAGGCTAACTTTAAATATCTTGGTTATGTGTGAGTTGTGTTACCCCCATTGCCACCGCTCGAATAGGAAACTGAATTTGCTACGAAGGTCTTTTTTTTTTTTTTGTAAGTGCGTTTAACATTTCATTGTAGTGGTTGCGAAAACAAATATCCAATGACTACAGGACGATGGTGAATTGGAAATATAAATAGAGTATTATATCACTTCTCTTATTCCCAACACCGTATGTCTTAATTTGCTTTTTTTTTTTTGCTCATTTACATTCAATACCCAATTATGAATTTCGTTGTTACTAGTTATTTATTGTTTGGGACGATCTCTGCGATTGCTGCTTCGATTTTATCCAATAGCAATGGTGCCGTCAAACTCGACTTGTCTATTTCTGACGAACACCTTTACTATATAGAAAACCTTTCCTTAGGTACTCCGTCGCAACCCATCACAAATATCATTGTGGATAGTGGTTCTTCCGATTTGATGATTGTGGAATCCATTTACAATGCTTCGGCTTCGTCGTCATTTGTGAATACCAGCGAATCCTTCTTGATGAAATACGGCTTTGATGACCCATTCCCAGTCTATAAAATATATGAGAATGTTGAATCACCAGACTTCACATTACACAATTTGACTATGGGATATGCTCGTGTTCCAGATATCCAAAGCTTCTCTGGGATTTTAGGTATAGGTTTTACAAGCCAGGAATTATTTGCTACCAACTATTCCAACTTTCCATACTTGTTGAAAGAACAGGGACTCACTGAAAGTGTTTTGTTTTCGTTCAATGGTCAAGATGATCACCCTGCTTTAATATTTGGCGGTTTTAGTACAAATATCATTGATGGGCCATTGGTCAAAGTTCCTCTAGTCAAAGCTATTGGATTTTCAGGGCAATTGGATTATTGGTTAACTCCTTCTTTCACGGTTAATGAGATACGTCTTGGTGATGATGTTATCTCAAATCAAAGTACGTTGTACCAAATCGATAGTGGGACTAACGGGTTTCTCCCACCAACTCCTGTGATGAATAATCTTTTAACCCTTCTTGGAGATGATTATATTGAAAGCGAGGATGGTTATGCCTATTATGACATCAAGGATATCGAAGGAAAAGAATTGAAATTTTCAGTTCAAGGGTACGAGATTTCTTTTGCATTGGCAGATATTATTGGTGATACTATGGAGCAAAATGGTACAACTTATGCGGTGTTGAACCTTGCTTCGTACAATATCGGTCACGACTCTTACGATGGGCTCTTACCGAATTTGATTTTCAAGTACCACTATGGTATTTTTGACTATGAAAATTATCAAGTTTATTTTGGCAAATACAAGACTTCCTCTGGCGAAGGCAATGTTGTTCCAATAGTTGATGGCGCTAACTTACCCTATCCGACAATTAATGTTCCTGAACCTTTCAACACATATTCTGTTATCTATGTCGCCGAAAAGGAAACAACTATAATTGCAACAGCCGCAAGTGAAACAACCAGTAGTCCTGCCCTGGCCAGCTCTACCACTTCAATTAACCCACCAATATGCTATCGCAAAGTCTAGTTGGAAATGATTTGATGGTTATCCTGGTAATGTGTATTTTTTCTTTTTCGTAGTCTATCACTAGAATTGATTTGTTTTTTTTATCTTATTATTTGTTAATACTGTGGGTTCACCCGTTCACTCTGATACAATCAACCTAATTTTGTATTTCCTATTTTTCATTTTTTTTTTTTTCTGTCGGATAGAATGTTGCAAAAATTCAACAAGTTACAACCACAACATAGGAACTCCAACAACATGAACGAGACAAGTGATTGGAGTTTTTCTTTATGGGATGGGTCCCTTGATATTGATGATCTTTACAATGGGGGGAGTGGAAGCGAAACAACAATTCCACCAAAAAGTAACGATAATGATGTTGAAGAGAAACAACCTATAAACCAATACAATCCATTTATCCTTTGTAAAATGAACTCCTTCAAAAAGAAGCAAACTAAAATAAGACTGAAAATATTCACAAAGTATATCAAGGTGAGTAGTAGCAACATTAAACGAAACATCCTGATTGCCCCTCCTGCTACGTTGAATTGGGATGCGGATCATAAATGGATCCAAAGAAGAGGCTTCCCAAGTGAGCTGTTAATAGATAGCTTTTGCGAAAGAATAGGAAGTGGAACGTACAAGGTGAGTGATTCCAATTCCAACAAAGACTGGTATATCATCAGCAGATAATAGAGACAGTGCCTACAACTATTGGTTATTTGTCTGTATTTTTATTTTTTCCAATATGTAATATCTCACCATTAGCCTATATAAATAAAAATAAAATAAATAAATGCAACACGATACGTCGCCGCCCAGCAGCTACAACAGAAACATACTCCAAAACGATTGGATTTCACTCATACGATTCTCCTCCACTATCACCATGTTTACACCGTCACCCGAAAAGGTTGAAGAAGTCATCTTCAGCTTCTTCATCTTCTTCTCTTGGCTTTCCAAAATGTTCAAAGGGATGGTAGTTATGTAACCGTTCCTGCATGTTGTGGGTAGCCTCATGGATTTTCTCCATCAAAGGTTGAGGTTCTTCTTTCTTTGTTTCGGACTTCATCTCAACGCTTGGAGGTTCGTCGTGGTCTTTGTCAGTTTGTTTTGAGCTTTTCATTTCGTCGATAAATAAATAAAAATTGTATTAACGGATAATGTTAGTTAGAGAAAGAAGGAATGGATTTTGTCAGGGGTGAAATACATCTTACTCCCCAATATATATATAGTCTTTCTTTTTATTTTTTTTTGTCCGTGTGTGTGTGTTTTACAATTCAAGGGGCTGCAAGAAAATCATTCTTTGTATGTGTTTGTCTATGTGTGTTCTCCGCAGAAAAGAAAAAAAAAAAAAAAAATTAAATTTTTTTTTTTTTTTTTTTTTGTTCGTGTTTTTTTTTTTTAAATTTTAAGGGGCTGAAAAAAAAATATTTTTTTTATTTGTTTTTCTTCAATAGTTCTCCGCAAAAAAAAAAAAAAAAAAAAAAAAAAAAAGCAACATCCATTCTGTCTCCCCTCCTCAATAAGGTTTCATATTTGGCAATCCTACAATTCCGGAGTTTTTAATATTACATAGTCACTAAATATTTGTGAATGACATCTTACTTTAACCCACCTTGTTGCCCTCCCATATGATACTTGCTCTTTATTGTTTCACTTGTTCATGACCATATGTTTTTATTTCCAGAAACCGTAAATTTTAAGGAGTTTTGGAACTTAATCAGCCACTGTATGTTATGAATTTCAATGACAACTCTCTTCTTAAATATTTGTTTTCCATTGATTTTTGCATGGAATCTACCAGAATTTATGTTTTCCAGCAATCATGAATAAAATAAAAAGAAAAAAAAACCCCACTCTTAGATAAGAACACCAATTATGACTCAAAGGCATATGACACAGCTACTCATTGCTGTATTCACATTATGATGTTATTGATCACGATACTAGATTCATTTTGGTATAGTTTCTGATGGTCCTGCATATAAATTCCATCCAATCAAACAAATTGAAAACAACCTTACGTAGAGTGTGGGAGGGACTAACAGAGAGAGAGACAGAAAAAAGAAAAGAAAAAAAAAAAAAAATCCAATCAATAACGAGTAAAATTTTCAGTTTGACCGTCATAATTATCCATTATCATTTTATATAACTCATAAGCAGCCATGTTGTCTCGTCTCATCACCAAATCATCATCCCAGGTTGGAGCTTTCACCTCTACTATACCAAAGAGATATTCATCTATTATTTCTGTCCACAGAGATACAAAAGTAGACAACCCAAACATACCATTTGAATTCTCCTCAGAAAACAAGAAAAGAGCCGAAGAAATCATTGCTAAATATCCTCCACAATATAAAAAAGGTGCCTGTATGCCATTATTGGACTTGGGACAACGTCAATTGGGATTCACATCTATTTCTGTCATGAACTATGTGGCCAAGTTATTGGACATGCCACCAATGAGAGTCTACGAAGTTGCTACCTTCTATACCATGTACAACAGACACCCAATGGGTAAATACAACTTGCAAGTCTGTACCACCACTCCATGTCAATTGTGCGGAAGTGATGGCATCATGAAAGCTATTACCGAATACTTACAGATCAAACCAGGTCAAACCACTCCAGATAATTTATTCACCTTACAAGAAGTCGAATGTTTGGGTGCCTGTGTCAACGCTCCAATGATGGCTATCAATGATGATTACCACGAAGATTTGACTCCTGAAGCCACTGTGAATTTATTGAAACAATTGCAAGAAGGTAAAGAATTGGCAGAAGTAGGACCAGTCAATGGTAAGAGAGAGTCCTGTGAACCATTCAGTGGGCCAAAAGTCTTGTTAGGCAAAGAACCAACTGACATCAGACAGTTTACCAGAGCCGACTTATAAGGTAGACCAGATAATGAACAACCCTCCATTATATAGAAAAAAAAAAGAAAACAATTAAAAGACCGTGCATAATGTATATTGTATGATAGATAGTAAGATAATTTCTTTTCTCTTTGTATTTTTTTGCAAGTATCTGTTTGGATTGACATATTCGGAGAACATGAGCACCCCCGTTTAAGGTAGCACGGCGTGGCCGTGGCTGTTGGCTTTTTATTTTTTTTTTTTTTCATCCAGAAACCTTTTGTAGAAAACCCATCTTTTGGGATAATCCAGTCAATTCCCACAAAAATGCTTTATCCGGTATCGCAGCCATTTATTTATTTTTTGGGTCGTTTCTTTTTTTGGGTCGCTCATTTATTCAATTCTGACTCAGAATTATTTCTCCTGTGACAAAAACTTTTTTCTTTTCTTTTCTTTATCAGTCATTGTAGTAGTGAGTGAGAGTGTATGAGTAAGCGAATAAAGCGAACCGCAGGATAAAATCCCACATCCACAGTTTGAAATTCCCTCATAATAGAAGTTTTTTGTTTTTTCGATTTCTTTTCTTTTTTTTTTTCTTTTTTTTTTCATACATTTTTTTTTCATTTTCCATTTTTCATTTTCCATTTTTCAATTTGCCTTTTCCTATTTTTCATTAACGATAGACCCAATATACAATGTCACCAAAGAAATCATATAGTATTGAAACGGAGGTGGTTGTCTACAAAACTGGCGACCAATTCAATGCTGCTGTTCCACCATTATACCAATCCGCCACTTTTAAACAGCCTTCCATATCTAACATGGGAGAATACGACTACACAAGGTCGGGAAATCCTACAAGAACCCATTTACAAAACCATCTTGCCAGAATCATGAGAGCTGAGCACGCATACGCTGTGTCTTCTGGTATGGGATGTCTTGATGTCATTACTAAATTGTTGAAACCTGGAGATGAAGTCATTGCCGGTGATGATTTGTACGGTGGAACCGATAGATTGTTGACCTATTTAAGTAAGAAAGGGGATATCATTGCCCACCATTATGATACTACAGACACAGAATTGATCAAATCCAAGATAAACGACAAAACAAGAATGATATTTTTGGAATCGCCAACCAATCCATTGATCAAAGTAGTAGATATCAAATCCATTGCGGAGCACGCACACAAGGTCAACCCTAATGTCATCGTTGTCTTTGATAACACTATGATGTCGCCACTCTTAATGACACCATTGGATTTGGGTGTTGATATTCAATACGAGTCTGCGACAAAGTACCTTAATGGTCATCACGATATCATGGCTGGTGTGCTTGCCACCAGATCTGCTGATTTAGCCGAACAATTATTCTACGTTATCAACGCCACTGGATGTGGGTTGGCACCATTTGATTGCTGGTTGTTAAGCAGAGGTTTAAGAACATTAGCTATAAGAGTTGAAAAACAACAACAAAACTGTATCAAAATTGCCAAATTTTTGGAAGGAGTTGGATTTAAAGTCAGGTATCCTGGGTTGAAGTCTCACCCACAACACGAATTACACAAGTCCATGTCTTCTGGGTTTGGTGCTGTCTTGTCGTTCGAAACTGGCAGTGTCAGATTGCTGGAAAAAATAGTGGAAAACACAGATATCTTTGGTATATCGGTTTCGTTTGGATGTGTGAACTCATTGATATCCATGCCATGTAAGATGTCGCATGCCTCCATTGACGCCGACAAGAGAGAAGAAAGAGGATTACCTGAAGATTTAATAAGGTTATGTATTGGTATTGAAAATGCTGATGATTTAATTGATGACTTGACTAAAGCATTATTGAAAAGTGGTGCAGTTAAAGTGAATTCCAAGGATGAATTATACAACGCTGTGTCCCTCCAACCTAAATTATAAAACCAAAAAAGAAAAAAAATAAATAAATAAATAAATAAATTACAGAATGAATGAAAGGAAAAAGGTACAGTTTCTAGGAACTTTGTAGTATAGGCTAGAGTTTGTTTGTTTTTAAGTAGAAACCGAATCATAGAATGCTAGGTAGTCATTTTGTATTGTAGTGTGCGGTAATATTGTGTACAATGTACACGCACCATGAGAATTTTCTCAAAGAAACACGTTCAAAATCAAATACGCGTTGTTTTTTTTATTCCTTAATTTTTTGTTTTTTTCTTTACTTTTACTTTCCTTTTCTACCCTATTCTTTTTTTGATTAGTTTATCACACATCTATCGACCATGTCTATTGATCAATTATCCAAAGGTGTTTTAAAGCAAGCGTTTTCGAAAGACGGCTATGATAAGGTTCAAACCCCAATCATTCTTCAAATTACAAACATCAAATCTGTTGATTTACCAAACGACATCAAGAAATACAGAATTTTATTGAACGATGGTGTTTATTCCACACACGGTTTAATTGATGAATCTTGTAATGAATATATCAAAAACAACAATTGTCAAAGATACTCGATTGTTCAAGTTAACGCGTTTTCCGTTTTTGCCACCCAAAAACACTTCTTTGTCATCAAGGATTTGGAAATCTTGTCTCCAACCAGTGAAAAATCATCAGTTGCCATGACGCCTCTTGATAATTATTTCTCTGAACATCCAGATGAAGGTCACTTAACTTTGACCAAAAAATCGGAGAATGGTGAAAGAGATTCTCCAATTCCAACTACACCATCAATCCCCCAACCTACGAGTTTTAGACAAGATTCTGCTGCTGCTGCTGCTCAGCCGGCACGCAAACCAGCTGCCCCAGCCCCTAGAATTTCGCCTATTGAGACTATTTCTCCTTACCAGAACAACTGGACAATCAAGGCTAGAGTTTCTTACAAAGGAGATCTCAAGGTCTGGTCAAACAGTAAAGGGGAAGGCAAGGTTTTTGGTGTCAACTTTTTGGACGAATCTGACGAAATAAAAGCTTCTGCGTTCAACGAAACTGCCGAGAGAGCATACAGATCTTTGGAAGAAGGTAAAGTGTACTACATATCCAAAGCTCGTGTTCAAGCTGCTAGAAAGAAGTTCAATAATTTGTCACATCCTTACGAATTGACTTTGGATAGGGACACAGAAATCACTGAATGTTTTGACGAATCCGATGTGCCTAAACTTAACTTTAACTTTGTCAAGTTGGATCAGATACAAAACTTGGAAGCCAATTCCATTGTTGACGTTATTGGTGCTTTAAAGACAGTATTTCCTCCATATACAATCACGGCCAAATCGACTGGTAAAGAATACTATAGAAGAAATATTGCCATCGTTGATGAAACTGGGTTTAATGTCGAAGTAGGTTTGTGGAACAATACTGCCACCGATTTCAGTGTTGAAGAAGGTACTGTCATTGCCTTTAAAGGATGTAAAGTTTCAGACTTTGGTGGCAAAACTTTAAGTTTAACCCAAGCTGGTTCCATTGTCCCGAATCCAGGAACTCCAGAGAGTTTTGCCTTGAAAGGGTGGTACGACAATGTCGGTATCAATGAACAATTCAAGACCTTGAAAACAGATTCCAGTTCTGCTTCTGGTGAAAGAATCGCACAAAGAATATCAATCGCCCAAGCCATGGAAGAACACAAGGGAACAGGAGAGAAACCAGACTTTTTTTCTATTAAAGCCAGTATTACCTTTTGTAAACTGGATAACTTTGCCTACCCAGCTTGTACCCACCAAATGCAACAAAGCGATGCTTCTAGACCTCCGCAGATTTGTAACAAGAAATTAATCTATCAAGACCACGACGGTACCTGGAGATGTGAAAGATGTGATATTAACTACGATGAACCTACGTACCGTTATATTTTAAGTTGTCAAGTTTGCGACAACTCTGGCCAAATGTGGTTCACCTTGTTTGACGATCCAGCAAAGAAGTTGCTCAATATTGATGCCACCGAATTGCAGAAGAAGAAAGAAGAAAACCCCGAATCTGCCACTACCATAATGTCATCTGTATTGTTCAAAGAGTTTGCTTTCAGAGTTAAAGCTAGACAAGATACTTATAACGATGAATTGAAAACCAGATACCAAGCTACCGGAATTTATGATCTCAATTATACCAATGAGGCAGAATTTTTAACCAAAGAGTTGGATCAACTATTGTTATAGTTCTTGCAAAAAAAGTTTGCATATATTTTGCATTTCTTTTCGTTTTTTTTTTTTTTGTTTTTTTGATCGTGTAGCTCTGTATAACGTGTGTTGACATGTGTGTATGGGAGAGTGGTGTATGTGTGTGTGAGGGGTGTATGCGTGCTTGTATTTTATGTTCTATTTGTTTTTATATTAATTTTTATAGTTTGTTAATTTATTCACTTGTAACCAATAATCTTTTAGTACATCTTGAGCTGGTCTTTGACCTCTGGTAAGGAGCAACTTGCTTATGAATGTATCGGTTTGTTTTGCATCCAAAGGGGCTTTACCAAGGGCGTTATTGTGCAAGACATCACTAATCCATATTTTTGTTTCTCTTGGAAATTTTGCTACCAACGTTCTGAAAAGTGGGTAATAATGATCAATTGCAGACCTCGGGGACATCACAAAACTCTTGAATAAGAATTCCACTAATGTAGTGCCGATGCGTGTGGTGACTATTTCCCGGACACTCTGTTGCTCTTGAGCATTACCTCGTTTCAACATGATTAGCGAATTGAAAAATTTAACAATCCGCAGTAAAGTATGCGGAGCATTCACCGATAATGCATGTAAAGCAAATGTGATTACTCTTTCAAAGCCTGACCATTGCATCAAGAGTCCTGGATGGCGGTCGAGAATAGTGGTGAACATTTCCAATGTCGAAGCTATGGAGTCCACGTCAGATGAATCACTACTAACAAAAACAGTTTCCAACAATTCTTGGAATAAATCTGTATGGATGCTCTTTCCGTGGGTAATTATTACAGTCTCAACTAAACTCTGAATTGCGGGAATGGACTGGATATCAGAACATTTGGTTTTGGAGATTAAATATTTTAATATGACATCAGTGTCAAATGTGAATGGACCTGGTATTTCTTCTCTTAGTCCTGATTTCAATATAATACAACACTTTTCAGTCACAATAGAGTTTTTCACAAGAAATCCAGGTCCAGTCAATGAAAAATTGTTCAAACTACCCAACACCAGAGTTCGAATATTCAATGGATCTTCAGTCCAATATGCTTTGGCAGTTTCCAATTGGTCGGGAGTCAAGTAATCTTCAATTTCTTCAGGGTATGCACTTGCCTTGCTCATTTCACTAATACATGAAACCAAACTGATTGCATAGTCCTGCGATTCTTCGTTTAGACCTGTCATTAATGATTCTATTTCTAGTAATATTGCGTGGATCCTATTGCCCAAATCAATAGGATTCTTGGCAGCCCTAGCAACGGATATATAAGAATTCACCATTCTTTCACGAATCAAACTGTCAACAAGGGGGTTTTTCAACATCTCCACCAATATCATCTCTAAATTTGGTAAGAATGGTATCAATTTTGTTTCGGAATCTTGACATATTTTGTAGACAGTTCTTGAGGCAATCAAGGATAGATTACCAGTTGTACAGTTCATAATAATGTTGAACAAAAAATTGAATGTATCTGGCAAATATTGGCTGCCAACGTCATTCTTGTAAAAAAATGATAAAGACGACATTAGGTTTAAAAGTGTGGTGCTGATCTGCTTCAGTGGATAATCAGGTATGGCTTGTACAGTACCAACTAAATTTTTACTGAAAACCCCATTTAAAATCGGCGTCAAAGTAGTTTGGCCAAAACCAGAGTCACTGGAATTATCGTAAAAGTAGATATCTTCCGTGATCTTAGAAACAAGATATAACCCTGATTCGAGGTTATTTATGGTTTCGTCTGTTTTGTTGGGTTCCAGCAAATAGTAAGTGATCAGATCACAAATATTGGAATAAAATGGCACCCCCAACAATGAATACAACAATATAAACATATCGGCTACGGAAACACGATAGTGCCTAAACTCTTTGGTGATTCCTGGGTAACAGTTGATCTTCTTAAAATATATCTGTGCCACTTCTTTTAATATACCATCTCTTTGAGAATTAAACCGAGTGATCGTTGCTTCGTCTTGGAATATCGCTTTCAATGCTTCGGCGTCATCAATAAAGGTGTTTGCAAACTCTTCCCAAAATGCAATAAATTGCTCACTAGTCTTTTCGTCTTCCATGGGAACTCCAGGAATATTTGTTAAGGATAGTGCTATCTGAATGACATTGAACACTGTTTCATCTAGAACATTCCTAGTTATCAGAACCAAGTTTAAAGTAAGATACGAGATCACCAAGTTGGCAAAATTTTCTATTTCCAGAGAGTACATTTCTCTAAAATCTTGATTCGAAAGTATAGTCTTGATGAAATTAACGCCAAAGCTATCATCAGAAAATAAAACCAGGAACATGGTTGACTTAAATGGCGTTAATACTCTTGGGACATGGTCTATTATTTCTGTTATTACAGTAAAAACCTTGTTCAAAGATTCGATTTTCGATTCATCTCCACCAACCAAATTAAGCTGCTTGATCAAGTACATTATGAAGATTTGCATGTCATCGGTGTACCTCTGCTCTGACTGTGTTTCTGCCACAGAAATGTAAACCACCCAGGAGCTCAAACAGTCCAACAGTTGGTTGAGAATATGTTGTGGAACCTGGAACCCTGTTTGCATTATGTGATCATACAACAGTTGGCAATGGGCAAAGACCGTGGAGTGGATCAAATCATGTAATGTTGGGGATATTTTAGGAACTTTTATAATATCTTCTACTAGAATCGATAAGAATAATAACATGACTTCTACTTGTTTTTCATTTTGTAGTCTCTCAATCACATTAGATGATGGCGTGTCAGTACTAAGTTGTGACATGGCCGATGTTAATTTATCCACTGGATCAAAGTCGGCAGATGCATAATTGGAAACAAATAACAAGGATAGATTGCTTAGTAGCTTTTTAATGATAAACGAGTTCCCCAGGAAATCTTCATTGACAAGAAAGCGGATGATATTTAGGATCTCATCAAATGTCTTGTTGTAGATATTACTTGAGTCATGTGTATTGAGAAAGACAGTTATAGTTAATGCTCCAAAGTATTTCACATTCTTATTCGAATTATCCAATAACATAATTCCTAACTGGTATCCTGCCTCACTCTTCTGATACGACTGTAGTCTTTCTTGTAATATTTGGATTTCCGATGCATTGTGGGACGAGTATAATAATTCAATATCCTGGAGGGATTTAAGGTTAGTAAAAAACAAAGAAACAAAAATTGACTAGCAAACAAACAAACAAACCAATAAAGATACAATTGGGGAGTTGGGAGATTGAAGAGAAACATACCTGAACTATCTGTTCTATATTCATATCATTTTGCATGATGATAAAAAAGGAATGGCGTATACTATTTCATATGTATTCTTTTACATCTTGCAACACCTCTGGGCAAGAAAAAAAAAATTTGGTTTGTCCTGGCAAGTTCTAAAAAAAAAAAAATTCAGAATAGCACGAATAATCTTGTAGATCAGAATGTACTAGTTATAACCATATGCTTACGAGAAGACAATTAACGAAACCCTTGTAGGATTGAAGTAACCGTTACTCTAAACCTGAGAGAGAAAATGAAAATAACTATGATTTTCAGTAGTTTACGTAACCACTCTTTGTCAATGACAACATTCCAAAAATGCAATTCATTTAGCCACACCACGTGATTTCGATGAAGAATTACAGAAATGTTAAATGTTAAACTACCGATTGTTCTCTAGAGCTATATACATTTACGTCATTAACATTCAACCAGCAGTATGTGCCGTTCGTGTCTTGTTAATCTTTCATGTCGTCATGAGAGGTTTTGTAAATACTACACGACAATCAAATAATGCCTTAAATGGCACTACTTACTAAGCACTTGGACGGCAATAACTTAACAAAATATAAGTTTCTCACCAGTTCCGCCAAGAAGCGAACTATTCAAAAGCTGACCAACAAAATTGACGCCACTTATATGCCGGGCATTAGTCAAGACTAATTTGAAGAACAAAGAAAAGAAGAAGAAAAAAACAAAAATCCTACCCTAAAACTGATTTTCTGGTTCTCCCACAATAACGACTACAAAAAGTATAAAATAAGAATTGAAGGGGAAAATCAGAAAAAATAAAAAATAAAAATAAAAATAAGAACAAAAGTACAAAAAAATACAACTTGTTGTCAACGTTTTTACAATCTCTTCCTAATAACACCATAACCAACAAAAACAAAAAAGCGTATTGTCAAATATGTCAGGGAAAGTCACCAGAGCACAGTGTGCCAATTGTACTTGCTCTCCAGGTTTATTATCCAGAGCAAATAGAAAATCTGCGTTAATTGCTAGAAGAATCAACCTCACCAGAATGGGCTCTGGTTCTCCAGGAGGCTCATCTTCAAGAAAGGATTCTGTATTCACTTTGGATCCATCATTGTGTTTGCCTGATGCCAAAGAAGTCAATACTTCTAAAAGATTGGAAAGTTTAAGAAGAAAGATGAAAGAACACGAGTTAGGTGTTTATATTATTCCTTCCGAAGACCAGCACCAGTCCGAATACGTTTCTGCCATTGACCAAAAGAGAAGTTTCATTAGTGGATTCTCGGGAAGTGCTGGTATTGCCATTGTTACCAGAGACTTGAACAGTATTGGTGATACTTTCGAAGGTACTGCTGCGTTATCCACCGATGGGAGATATTTCACTCAAGCTATCGATGAATTGGACTTTAATTGGACTTTATTAAAACAGGGTGCCAAAGACGAGCCAAACTGGAAAGAATGGTCTGTCAAGCAAGCTGTTCAATTGAGTTTCGATAGTGGACTGACAGTAAAGATCGGGGTCGACCCAAGATTGATTACTTATAAGTTGTACCAAGAGTTCCAGACCACCATTACTAAAGAATTAGCCAAAAATCCTAAAGCACAGGTTGAGTTTGTTCCTGTTGGTAAGAACTTGGTCGATGAAATTTGGCAAGAATTTGAGGATTTGCCTCCATCTAGTGTTGGTGAAATAAAGAGTTTGGATATTGGATTCACTGGTAAATCGGTTGAAGATAAACTAGTTGACGTCCGCAAGAGCCTTAAAGATGATGTGAAAGGTGTAGTGATCCTGGCTTTGGATGAGATTGCTTGGTTGTTGAATTTAAGAGGACTGGATATTGAGTACAACCCGGTATTTTACAGTTTTGCGATAGTTACTGAGGATTTCACCAAACTTTATGTTGGTGAGAATAGATTGTCGGAACCCATTGTGGAGCAATTGCAGAAGGCTGGTGTTACCATTGAACCATACGACTCATTTTATTCAAGTTTACAAAGTATTTCCAAAACTTTTGAACAAGACAACAAGAAGTTATTTATACCCGACAACGCAAACTGGGAAGTTGTGCGTAGCTTGCTGAGTAGATTCACACAAGGATTATCACCAGTTGAAGCATTGAAGGCGATTAAAAATGAAGTTGAATTAGAGGGTGCCAAGATTGCCCATATAAAGGATGGTAGAGCTTTGGTGAAGTTTTTTGCCTGGTTGGAAGACCAAATAGTAAACAAACAAGAAATGATGGATGAAATTGAAGCTGATGAGAAATTGACTGAGTACAGAAAACAGGAAGACAACTTTGTTGGATTGTCCTTTGCTACCATCAGTGCCACTGGTGCAAATGGTGCAGTCATCCACTACAAACCTGTAAAGGGTCAGTGTGAAACAATCAACCCAACCAAGATGTATCTTAATGATTCAGGATCTCAATTTTTGGAAGGAACCACCGACGTCACTAGAACGATGCATTTCGGAACACCTACCGCGGAGGAAATCAGAAACTATACATTGGTGTTGAAAGGAAACGTTGCCTTGGCTACATTAAAGTTCCCAGAGAACACCACAGGTAATTTGATTGATTCAATTGCCAGACAATTCCTTTGGAGGTATGGTCTTAATTATGCACATGGTACCTCTCACGGTGTTGGTGCATACTTGAATGTCCACGAGGGTCCTATTGGTATTGGTCCAAGACCAAACGCTGCTACGTACGCCTTGCAAGCAGGTAATTTGATATCTAATGAGCCAGGTTATTATGAAGAAGGTAAGTACGGTATCCGTATTGAAACCATGATGTTTATCAAAGAAAGCGGATTGTCATCTAATGGAGTACCGTTCTTAGAATTTGAAACCGTCACCAAGGTACCATTATGCAGACGTTTAATTGATGTGAACTTGTTGACGAAAGATGAAATTGTCTGGATCAATGAATACCATGCAGGTATTTGGAAGGACTTGAATGCAAGTTTCGACAAGAATAGTTTTGTTTACAAATGGTTAAAGAGAGAAACTGATCCATTGGTTAAGTAGTAGTAGATGAGTTTTTAATTACATTCCAATTAGGTAGAATGAAGAGAGAGGGTGTGTGTGTATGTGTATGTAATTTAAAATATAAAATGAAAAATGAAGAATTCAACTATTTTTATGTTTCCGAGTACGGACATACCATTTGGGCAACTTCGTATGTGTAAAATACCCTCTCACCGTGGCGGACTTCATTAGACCCCGTTTTTGTGTTCATTCGAATAATTTGTATGCGTCGATGTAGGCTGAAAAAGAGCGGGGATGGTAACTGTTATTGTTGCCCTATACCTCTCCGACTGTGAGGCAATTTTAAACAGGCAGATTCTTTGCAAAAAAATAAAAATAGACACATTTCCAAGTTACAAACACGTTGACTATTGTGTGGGTTAATATACAAATCCCGACCCTGAATATTCCGAGCAATTGACTAAATCTGATAGTATCAATGACTACTACCAAAAGAAAACAAGAAGAGGGGAGGAAGCTAATTTCCGCACTGAAAAATTTAAATGATAACGAAATAGTAGATCGGCAAATTCCTAATTAGTCATCTCTCCGTTAGCGAAAAAAAAAAAAAAAAATACTGCGAAACGTTACTAACGTTTGTTGTGGGACATATAAATTTCTTCGTTTTTTCCCTCCCCAGAAAAAAAAAAAAAAAATTAAGAAAAAATTAAGTACCCTTTCAAATTCACCAGTTCTGATCTTTTCAAATCTCCAGCTATGACCACTTCTTCTAAACCAAAAGCTAAAGACTTGTACCACTTGTTGTCTGTGGAATCCAAGTCCAGACAATCGTCTCCATTGAAGGGAGTTCTCAAATATTTCAACACAGACGTTGCGTACTTGGCCGGTGGATTGCCAATGCCAGATTATTTCCCATTCGACAAACTTTCTGTTGATATCCCAACACCTTCGTTTCCTGGTGGCATAGGCGCACCACTTACTGAAGAGAATAAAACTACAATTGAGGTTTACAAGAAAAAAGCCGACAATGGTCCCGATCAAGTTGAGTTGGCCAGAGCATTGCAATACGGTGGTACTGAAGGTCTGGTTGAGTTTATGCTGTTTATCAAAGAACACACCGAGATGATTCACAAGGTTCCTTATGAAGACTGGGATGCGGTTGTCTCTGTTGGTAACACCGAATCTTGGGATTCTACATTGAGAACCTTTTGTAGTAAAGGTGACTCGGTCTTGGTTGAGGAGTACTCATTCTCCTCCGCCTTGGAAACGGCTAATGGCCAAGGTATCAATACTATTCCTGTCACCATGGACGAGTTTGGTATTATCCCAGAAAAATTAGAAGAATTGATGAGCAGATGGATCGGTGTTAAACCAAAACTTTTGTATACCATCTGTACGGGGCAAAACCCAACTGGATCTTCGTTGAGTGCTGAAAGAAGAAAGAAGATTTACGACATTGCTTGTAAATACGATTTCATTATTGTCGAAGACGAACCTTACTATTTCTTGCAAATGGAAACGTACACTAAAGACAAGAGTGCCAGAGATGGCAAGTCTGTCCACAGCCACGAAGAGTTTGTCAAAGCATTGGTTCCATCATTTATCTCCCTCGATGTGGAAGGTAGAGTCATTAGATTGGACTCTGTTTCCAAAGTCCTTGCTCCAGGTTTGAGATTGGGCTGGATCGTGGGTCAGAAAGCTTTGTTGGAGAGATTTGTCAGATTGCATGAAGTTTCAGTTCAAAATCCATCTGGGTTTTCAGAAACCTTGACCAATGCTTTGTTGCGCAAATGGGGACATTCTGGTTACTTGGATTGGTTAATTGGTTTGAGAGCAGAATACACTCACAAGAGAGATGTTGCCATAGATGCGGTTGATGAGTTTTTGCCAAAAGAAATTGTCACCTATCAACCACCGGTGGCTGGTATGTTCTTCACCATGACCCTTGACGCTTCTAAGCATCCAAAATATAAAGAATTCGACGAAGATCCATTGAAGGTGGAAGCAGCTGTCCACGAACAAGCCATCAAGCAGGGCTGTTTATTGGCACCAGGTTCTTGGTTCAGAAGTGAAGGTCAATCTTCTCCTCCACAAAAGAACTTGCCACAAAACCCAAACCATAAAACTCATATTTTCTTCAGAGGAACTTATGCTGCTGTTCCATTAGAGCGTTTGGTGGACGGATTACAGAAATTTGGAAAAGCTATTAGAATCGAATATGGTTTAGAAAAATAGGAATAGTAATAAAACAAACAAACAAAAGTGACATATATGTATTGATTCATGTACATCTTGTAGTTAATAAATAATAAATAAATAAAAATGACCAAATAGCAAAATAAAGTGCAAATGATATTGTTGTATTGGAGTGAAAGCTTTCATTATCGCGAACTGTGTTAGAAAAACTGGACTTAATAAAGTAGGGGAAAAAAAAAAATAAAATATCCGTAAAAAAAGAAAAGAAAAAGAAAAACATAACTCAACCACTAACAGAAACAACCAAATGCAGATTCTCAAAATACCCTGGTTTGGTCATAAGAGTATGTCGAAACATTCACAATTGCAATTATTAGATTGTAGAGTAAAATAAATTACTAACTTACTTTGATTAAAGCTGAGAATAAGAAAGTGGAATGTTATGCAGTCACTATAAACAACAATAGTACAAGGCTAGCGTCGGGAGGATTAGACGGAAATATAAAGATCTGGGATGTGGCGACGATCAATCTGTTCTTCAAAATGGCAGAACAGCCCTACAAGGCGAAGAAAGATGCAGCCACGATTAAAATGGAGGAGTCTTTGCCCGACAAACTGCTCCAGCGTCCGTTGTGTACGATGTCTAGACACAACGGGGTTGTTACCTCGTTAAAGTTTTCCCCCGATGGAAGATGGCTCGCCCTGGGATCGGATGATAAGATTTGTTTAATCTGGGAGAAAGACAACACTCAAATACCGAAACAGTTTGGCACAGAAGAACAAGATTTGGAACACTGGACCGTTCGAAAAAGATTGGTTGCGCATGATAATGATATTCAAGATATTTGTTGGTCGCCCGATGGAAACTTATTAGTGACTGTTGGTTTAGATAGATCGATCATCATTTGGAATGCGTTGACGTTTGAAAGGATCAAGAGATACGACATCCACCAATCCATGGTCAAAGGTATAGTGTTCGATCCGGCCAACAAGTTTTTCGCCACGGCATCCGATGACAGAACAGTAAGGATATTCCGTTATTACAAAAAGTTGAATGAGTACAACAACTATGAGTTTCAAATGGAACATACAGTCGTTGATCCATTTAAGAAATCGCCATTGACGTCATATTTCAGAAGAATGAGTTGGTCACCGGATGGTCAACACATTGCTGTGCCAAATGCAACAAATGGTCCTGTTCCATCGGTCGCCATCATCAATAGAGGTAATTGGGGCAGTGATATCTCGTTGATTGGACACGAGGCACCTGTAGAAGTGTGTGCATTTTCGCCAAGATTGTTTCAAATAGGGGAGCCTAATCCTAATGAGGAACCCAAATTGCAAACTATAGTAGCCACCGGAGGACAAGATAGAACGTTGGCAATTTGGTCCACGTGCAACCCTCGTCCAATTGCTGTATGTCAGGATATTGTTGATAATTCCATAACAGATATTTGCTGGGCTCCGGATGGGCAAACGTTCTATTTCAGTTGTTTAGACGGCTCGATTGCCAGTGTGAGGTTTTCAGATGGTGAATTGGGTAAAGTTGTAACTGAAGACTTGATCGATCAACAGTTGAATCGGTATGGTGCTGATAGAGAAACCGCTGTTCTTCCAGAAAGTGTCGAACAGTTGCAGTTGGAAGAAAAATCGAAAGACATTAGATCTATTGCGTTACGAAGAATGATGCCGCTAAATAATGAAGCAGCGATTAAAACTGAAACTTCAAGTCTGTCGACATTGGCACAATCTAAGATTGAAACTTCCGCGCCACCATTAACATCTGCATCTTCACTACCACTTTCCACAAACAACAGAGCAGCATCAATTGATGTCCAAAAACTACGTGATCAGGTTGTGACAATAACCAAATCAGGAAAGAAAAGGGTCGCACCAATGCTATTATCTTCTTCTTCTTCTGCTACTACTACTGCAGCAGGAGCTGCTGCTGCTGCTCCTACGCTTGGCAAGACCATCACACAATCACACGTTGGCGTGGACAAGAAAAGGAAACTTAAGTCGAGTTCTAAAATATCACAACCAAATTATACAATCCCTCGATTGGGAATACAAACGGCAGTACATGGTATGAAACATAAAACTGAACAGACAACACAGGAAGTCGAAAACGAGGATGATAATGACAACGAGGATATCGCTGGTGAAAACTCTGTCGGCAACTCCACATCGGTTTCTGATGCAGCGCTCAAAAGACAAAGAAATAGACAGAAACGAAGAACCATGGAGAAAAAGTACCCATATTCATTCAAGATGATTAGCAATTTTCCAGAAGGTCTATTTAATAATCATGCATTGCAAAACATTGAGATAAACAAGATTTATAAGACCCATGGGAAGCTGAAAGATATCCTGGCAGAGTTGTCTTCAGGTACAGCGGTAGAAGTGGATGACGACTTGGCTTTCGCTGTGATCTTGCTGCTGTTCACTCATACCCAGGAAGCGAACCAAGTTCTTGATGTTTACACTAACGAAGTTCGTACCACGACTATAGAAATACGGAATGGGAAACCATGGAATTCCGAAGACGAAATAGCTGCAGATCGTGATTTTGATGATCCTACGCGCGTGATTGTCACAAACCTAGGACAAGAGGAACGGGTATTTTCATTGTTTTTCCCGTTTCGAATCCAGCACGTATTGCCAATAATAGTTGATAGGGTGCTAAAATTTTATGTTTTTTGTTCATTCAATGGAAGTATTCAAATAGTGAAGGCTAGTACGGGAAGTTACGCCAACCCTACTTTTGAATTAGGTGAAAGTGTAGTAACAATGAAACATGATGGTGGTGACAACCTCGTAGTATTGACTAGTTCAGGTTTACTTTACAGTTGGGATTTAGCTTGTATGAAGGTTAAAATGCAAGGTGTTTCGATCGCTACCATTCTCAATAACTATGAAGTTGAGGGGAAATTGGTTTTTGCACCAACTGTCAGAGGACTAGAACTCAATCCAAAAGATGGATCGCCTTTGGTGCTTTTGGATTCAAGCAACGATATATATGGGTATTCGTTTGACTTGGAATCATGGGTCAAGGTCGTTGATTCTTGGTACTACTCTGTTGAACAACAAAAGGAATTTGATGGTGTATTACAAACGCTAGTTAACAAGCTGCGATTAAAATACGAAGACGATAGAGTGTCCAAAAAGATATATACCTATAAGTTTGGAGATGGAAACGACTTACATGATACAATGGTTACGAGGAACCAGGAATTACTCGACATGACATAGTTAGAATATACATACATAAGGGTATACATTAATTCTTTTCTACTATCTTCTTTTCTCTAATTGGTTTGTCCACCTTCTTCTCAAATGCAAAGGTGATCAAAGATATAAGGTTGCTAATAACAGAACTGGCAGCGAACATCCAAATAGTCAAACCGACAGTACCTGAAGGCAAGAAAGGCAATGCCAACACCCATTCAATATAGTGTGGGAAAATACCTTTTCTCAAATAAAACAAGTGGGTCTTTCTGAAGAAAATCCTTGAAACCCAAATCGGTAATGTGGTCAACACCATTAACAACAAATTGGCGGCTTTATCGATAGATGCTTTCAGCTGGTGGATTTCTTCATTTAATTTTTGAATTTCATCTGTCAACTTATCGGCTTGACGATTCAATTTTGTCCATTTGGCATATTCATCTTGTGCGCTAATGGCTCTCTTTTGTTTATTAATGTCGTGCAATTCAAGTTTCTTTGCATTATAGTTTTTGATTGTTTGGTTTGAGGAAATTCTAAGGTACACCAACCAGACAAATTCTTGAATCGTGGACTTCCCAATTCGTCCAACAACTTGTTTGAGTAGAAGTACAAGGAAGATTGAGACTAATATAGTATATGGATGTAAATCAAAGGTAGACATGGTGACGAAACTGATGTTTACACAAAGGTTCTGCTGGTGAAATGAGTAAAATTAGTTTACTGTCACTTTGGTGGAAATCAAAAAAAAAAAAAAAAAAAAAAAAAAACCACACCAGGGAAAAAAATAAATGTAAATAAACTACAATACACATTTTGGTGCCATCGACAAAAACCAACCAAAAAAGAAAAATCCCATTCAATGAGCGAGAGATTTGTCTTTGACAAAATTGGAAAGGAAGAAGAAAAAAAAAAAAAATCTAAGCAAAACATCTGAGAATAGAGTGGGTGAATTCAAGACAGAGAGATTATTGTTTGGGAGGAAGAACAAGAAGTATTCCATTTTAATTTGTATTATTAGCTCATAATATACCTGGATTGTCGTTGTTTTAGTTTCCGTTTATTATTATTATTGTTGTTGTTGTTATTATCATTCCTATTACTATTAGTATAAGAGAAAACATATACCTTCAATTTTTGTTATCTTTTCTTTCCACCAATATCTTGAATTTGTCTTTTTTCTTTTTTTTAATTTTCACTATTATTAGTCGTTTAATTTATCTTTTTTTTTTGTTTTTGTTAGTTTTCCATCTGTTTATCCACGATTTGAAGATCATAATAAGAAACTGGGAAGCCGTATAATAATAGAATATACTCATCATATATAATGCCTAGTGAACCCGAAGAAGACTACATACCTTGGATACAACAGTATTGTGAGCTATTTGGTCATGATTACTTTGTACAAGTATCCCAAGACTTCATTGAAGATGACTTTAATTTAACCGGTTTGTCACAACAAGTACCTTATTATAGAGAAGCATTATACACGATATTAGATTATCAAGTGGAGACTGCTGAAGACCATAACAACGACCCATCCAACGAATCACGAAGCGGATCAAACAGTAATAGCAAAAGAAATCCTGCAGAATTGCCAAACAAAGCATTATTAGCCCATTCAGCTGAATTACTATACGGTTTAATACATGCCAGATATATAGTGTCCAAACAGGGTCTAACTGCGATGGCATCCAAATTTGAGAGAAACGACTTTGGGTCCTGTCCAAGGTACTTTTGTGATGGTATGCATTTAATCCCTGTTGGTTCGACAGATGTTCCGGGACAAGAAACGGTGAGATTGTTCTGTCCTTGTTGCAATGATATTTATATTCCTTCCAGTTCCAGATACTTGAACATTGACGGGGCATTTTTTGGAACAACGTTTCCTGGCTTGCTAGTCAAAATGTTTCCCGAAATTGAGAACCAATGCAGAATAAGAATAAACAAGTTTAGTCAGAATGATTTTGGTTTGAAATTGTTTGGTTTCAAAATCAACGAATTAAGTGCCACTGGTCCCAGAATGAAGTGGTTGAGAATGCACCCAAAGACTGAAGAAGAGAAACAAGAATATAGCTCGTGTGAATATAACGTGCCTGTTAGCTATTTAGATGACGATGACGATATGGACGACGAAGAAGATGATGATGAAGAAGACCTTGATGAAGAGGAAGAGGACGACGGCGATGATGACGACGATAAAACAATGGCAAGCGAATAAGTCTTTGCTAATGTTTTGTGGAAGTTTTTCCTTTTTTTTAAAAAAAAAAAAAAAGAAATCTGTCTTGTGTATATTATTATTATTGTCCAATAAATAGTAAACTAAGTTAATGCGTCAAATGAACAGGCTTTCCTGGTTCCCATTCTTTGATTCCATTTTGGATGTTGACCCAGTATTTCAACTTAATGGCGTCCATCATCAACTCTTCCCAGTCGATCTTTTGCGGCTCCTGCAACATTTTTTCAATTTTGGTGACGCTAGTCTCAATACGTTCGTTGTTCTCTTTCTCCAAAGTGTCCAATTGATGTTCCAGTTCAGTCAATTCCAACTGTTCATGAGCCTCTAATACCAGCATTAGCATCTCTTTGTAGTTCATTGAAGATTCCATTGATTGCTGTTGGTACTCCTGAATCAATTTTTTGGCCACCAGATCATCTGTGATGTCTACATGGTTAGGCAGATTGAGGTATATGAAATGAGCTAGTCTCGTATATGGGTTCTTCAAAGTGACATATGCCCTGTTTATATCGGATGATTTGCCGTTTTCTGAAGACACATCGGGATGGTGTTCGCCCTGTAATGACCGGTATTCACGACGCAAGGCTCGATCGTTGATTATGAACGAATCTTTAGGCGGACCACCTTGCGGGAAAGTTTGAGGAAATAATTTGAAGAATGAAACAGGAACTCCCGTAGAATATAATCGAGACACCAAAGGTCTTTGCCTTGATAGGATTCTAAGGATCATTTGTTTAACAGAAGAAATCCGAATATAAAAAAAAGGTGAAAATTGGGGAACCAGAAAATAAATTTAGAAAAAAATAAAATAAAATAAATAAAAAAAAAAAAAAAATTGCTAGAGAGAGAAAGAGAAAGAGAAACAGAACGGGTGCAATTGATTAGTCTACATACACATAGTTGCCACCAATGTTTAAAAAAAGAGTGGTTAAGAATCAACAAGTATCTAAACGAAAGATAGATGATATTGATGAGGCTAATGATGATCAGAATGTCAAAACGGTGAAAAAGAAAACAACCAAGAGGAATGATGACTCACCACAAGTGAAGAAGCCCATCGCAACGACAACAACAACTACTACAACAACAGAAGATAACCCACTACCGAACACGTCTGATTCGGCTGCTGTAGAAATTAAGAATAAAGGATCCTCGAGTAAAGGGCTGTTGAAACCAGTCGCAGCTAATATTAAGACTACAGTAATAACTGACTTCCAGCCAGATGTATGTAAAGATTTCCAACAAACTGGATATTGTGGGTATGGCGATACGTGTAAGTTCCTCCATATACGTGATGAGTCTAAACAAAAGATACCCATCAAGAGAGACTGGGAAGTCAGTGGCAAGAACAAGGAAGGCAAAACTAAGAACACTGATGATATCCCATTCAAATGTGTGTTGTGCAAAGATGATTACAAATCACCCATACGGACTCAATGTGGACACGTGTTTTGTAAGGAATGCTTCTTGAATAGATACAAGGTAAAGAAAAACAGCAAATGTTATATCTGCCAGGAAGACACGAATGGAGTAATGATACCAGTGAAGAATAAGTAAAGAATAAGTGAGAGCAAGCAATTTAAAAGAAGAAAAAGAAAAACGCAACTTCTTGGTTTTGTGGCGCATTTTTGTTGTTTTTTTTTTCCGACTAGCCCATTTTTCGAAAAACTTAGAAAATTAAAAATAAAAATAGAAATAAAAAAAAAACCAGTTAGCCTTGTCAAAGCTTATCCAGCTGTTTTCCTCTAAGGTTCAGAGATGTCACAGATCCAAGAGCAACTAGAGAATATCCCTGGCTATGGTGTGGCCATGGATTATATAAATGATTATGCTGAGGAGCATTGGAACGCCAAAACCAATCCTTTTGAGGACAAAGACGGAAATAAAGTTCGTCTACCTAAAGATTTGACAACAAAGAGAGAACAGAAAGCTTGGAAGCAAATCCAATCCCAAGCATGGGTAGACGATAAATGTTTCTTGGGTAGTTGTGGAGTTGGTATGGATTGCGGGTTAGGATTGGCTCCGTTGGTGGTTTTGATCTTCCCCGTCTTGGGACCAATAGTCATGTATGTTGTTCATGCGAGATTAATCAGTATTGCTCAACAGAACTTTAACTTACCAAACAAACTCATTGCTCAGATGCAAGCGAATATCATGTTTGATCTATTGATTACTTTCCCACCGGTAATTGGAAGTTTCTTTGGTTGGCTCCATGCTTGCTCCACAAGAAATGCAGGCATGATCTATGTTTATCTCGAGAAAATGACAAAGACTAGAGCTTCTGAGAGAGGCGTGAGGTATACTGGGTCTGGAGTCACTGCTGGAACCAATTCTGGTACATTCTTTGGAACCAACGACCGTTCTGGTGGCCAACAGCAACCTGGAGGTGCGACCATGCTGCATCCAAGCAACTCCATCAGGCACGAACCTCCAAGACAGGAATCAAAGAATCCGTTTAAAAAACAACGTGATGTCAATCCAATTGATGTTGGACAACAACAATCTGGATTTGTGTAATATATACCGAAATACACATTAGTTTATTGTATTTTATTTTATTTTATTTTTCTTGTTTTCTACTTTTTTTTTTTGGCATGTAAAGAAAATTGCACGTGTAAGATAAATCAATATAAATAATATTTTTTTCTCCCCTTAGTTTATTTCACTTAATTACAGTTTTAAAAACGTTGGCAACTCCTTTTTTTTTTCCTTTTTTTATTTGTTGTTGTCGTGCTCTTTCTTTTTGATAATTGATAAACAACTTTTTGACAATGTTTGAAAGACCAGAAGGAATTGAAAATTGCAGAATATGGATTGATGGATGTTTCGATTTTGCTCACCACGGTATGTATTTTTTTTTTGGCAGAGAGGTATTATTATACTTTGCCAATGTCAACAGCTGTCCGTTCCTCCGTACTAACAATAGAAAACAACTAGGCCATGCCGGGGCAATGTTACAAGCACGTCAATTGGGTAAGGAATTATATGTTGGAGTTCATTCCGACGAAGACATCTTGGCTAATAAAGGACCTACAGTCATGAGGTTGGATGAAAGAATCACGGCCGTTGAAGCCTGTAAATGGTCTACCAAAGCTATCCCAGGTGCACCATACGTGACAGATCCTAAAGTTATGGACGAATACGGGTGCCCATATGTAGTTCATGGGGACGATATCACCACCGACGCCAATGGAGAAGATTGTTACCAAGTGGTTAAGGATTTGGGCAAATTCGTCGTTGTCAAACGTACACCAAACATTTCTACTACCGATTTGGTGGGAAGAATGTTATTAATGTCCAAAGACCATCATTATCCTGCTATCACCAAAAGTACTGACAAATTATTAAGTGCGGATAACTTGGATAAATTCAAGCGATATGCCACTGACAACACTGGCTTGAAACCAGGGTCAGTTGTTTATTTAAACCAGAACACATTGGAAGAAATTGTTTCTCCTGTTAACACACAGGAGAATGTTGTTTATATCGATGGGGGTTTCGATTTGTTCCACCCAGGTCACATTGAGGTGTTGAAGATTGCCCATGAAGAGGCTTCCAGATTGAATGCCAAGCTAATTGTTGGTCTTCACGACGATTCTGTTGTCAATGAATACAAAGGCTTGAACTACCCAATTATGAACATTTTAGAAAGAGCCTTGTGTGTTTTGCAATGTAGATTCGTTGATGGAATAATCTTGGGTGCTCCATACAAGCCAACAGCTGAGTTTTTGAAGAAATTGGGAACTACCAATGTAGTAAAAGTTTACCATGGACCTACAGAAATTGACGAAGGTGTATATGATGAAGTTGATCCAGCCATTTTCGACAAGATTGGAAAGCACAAGTATGACCATATGAACACCGAATACATTGTCAATAGAGTGTTGGCAAACAAACAGTCTTATGAAGAGAGACAAAAGAGAAAAGGTTGGAAAGCAGAGGTTGAAAAGAAGTTAGAGGCTAATGAGAAGCAACGATAGTGTAGGAAGTGTGTGTGGGTATATATGTATATGCATAATAGATAGACGGTTGTAGTTTGACTAATGTTGCTAGATTGCAAAATTGCAAAAATTTTAATTTTTTTTGTTTTATTTTGTCCGTTTGTTCTGTTTTAGGTAAATTTTCGTGCGAATTTCAACCAAAATTTGCAAGCATAACAAGAGAAGATTGTGCATCAAGATTGGTTTACATTTGTAATGCAAATACTCTTTTTATTGTTTTTTTTGCAACTTATAATTTAATTTTA
This sequence comes from Candida tetrigidarum, assembly GCA_030557055.1. Taxonomy (NCBI): domain Eukaryota; kingdom Fungi; phylum Ascomycota; class Pichiomycetes; order Serinales; family Debaryomycetaceae; genus Candida; species Candida tetrigidarum. Next base: position 50,410 of record JAKTVF010000066.1, read on the forward strand.
ATTTTGATGTATCTCTCTTTGAATCTCTTTTTTGACCTTATATCTATTTTCTTTCAATAATAAGAATCGTTTATTGCCAGAACTTCATTAATAAACTATTGATCATTCACAAAAACAAAAGCACCTCATAAGTTGAAGATACTTTTCAAAATCATTATCATTATCCTAATCTTCATATTCCTTTGAAGATTCCTGTGTTTCCTGTTCATTTTTGTTGAGTTGTCACTTTCATAAGTTTTCAATTTTGGTTTTGTTTTTTTATATTATTATTATTTTATCTTTCATCAAGAGCTTCAACAATGATTTTCATCCAGTTTTCGGTAGCAATACTTACAATGTTATCGTTCGTGTTTTCCGATAAAGCGCCCAAGATTAAGAAGAATCCCAAAAACGTCGTTGCCATTGCTGATTTTCCATTTGGTGGTAGTAAACAAGTTACGGGAAATGTTGTGTTCACCGCGAAACAAGGAAAGCATGTCAATGTTCATATTGATATGACAGGATTACCTAAAAACGAAGGACCATTCTACTATCATATCCATGAGAGATCTGTTCCGGGAGATGGTAACTGTGAAGCCGTTGGTTTACATTTTAACCCTTATAATGCTAGTCCGGAATGTGACCAACAGAAGAATGATGCGTATTGTCAAGTTGGTGACTTGCTGGGTAAGCATGGTATGATTAATTCGACCTGTTTTGAGTTGAAATATACTGATCCCTACTTGTCGTTGAATAAGAAATCCAAATCATACATCATTGGCAAATCTTTGGTTTTCCATTATCCTAATATGACCAAGATTGCATGCGCCGATATTGAAGAGGCCAATGATTTGCGATTGCAAAGCTTGATCGACGAATACACCCAGAGCGATGACACGGCTCAGTTGATGGAATTACGAACCCCAATAGAAAAAGATTATGTATTTGACGAGTTGGAAGCTTTGTCTGCTGAAGCATACGAGCCTGATTCAGATGTATCTCAGGGTCAACAACAGGCATTGGTGCTGCCCGAAAAATTATATAACAAGAGTGACAACGTCTATAATGACAACGACAAAAAGCACCACCTCCACGCATTGCTACCTTGGCGAAAGAATACCCAAAAAAACTACACTAACGTCTCCATTCATGGAGTTTCTAGTGAATGTCCCAACGAAGGAATGGCAGCTGCCACCACATTCTTTGGATCAGTGTTTTTGGGATTAATTTTCAGTCTCCTTTTCTAAGATACTCATTATAATGATATGTGTATATTTTCTCTCATCCTTTGGACGTCTTCTTCCATTGGTATTTGTCTTTCTAATTCTTCATATTTCTTTTTTGGTTTTTCATTGTCTTTTTTTTTTTTTTTGGTGGTGGTGGTAGTGTCAGTAGTAGTAGTAGTAGTAGTAGTAGTAGTAGTAGTAGTAGTAGTAGTAGTAGTAGTGGATAATATATTGCTTGTGTTATTATTTACATTGTAAATACCAGGTCTTGTACTCTTTCTAACCCAAACACTCGGATACAATCTATTATAATACCTCTACCATACGAGTTCAATTTGCCTAACGTGTACTCATGCATTTTGCCTCTCATGAATATCTCCACAGGGAATTCATCATCGATTACCCCAGTGTCAAACCATTCCACTATTTGCCACAACGGAATGATCCCAGGAACGATGTCTGGTATGCTCGACTCATCGTGATGGATATCAAATTTATTCGTCAATATTTTCCTTGCTTTTGCTGCATTTTGCTTGACTTGATCATTTCCATAAATAGTTTCTGCAATGTTAATGATATCTTTCTTATAAAAATCACTGTCTTTATAATCAATTGGACATCCTGAATTCTCTATTTCTAGTTCAGCATCATACGATTCGTCTTTTTCTCCTATAACAAACAACCTACCGTTTTGAGTATATCGATTGGTAATATCTAACGGGAAATACACCTCATTACAAACGTCAAGTAATTCACCACCGAATTTCAGTTTGTATTTCATCTTCACGCAATCTTCAATATAGTACCCTAAATAATACCAAGCGTATCCTAACTCGTGACACATTTGTAACTCTCTCAATCCCGACAATGTTCCCAAGCTCAAATGTGCATAATCTGGATCCCAAATGAAATAAATAGACGATACACCCGATGGTAAGAAATCAAGCACCGATATGGCTATCAACTTGTCATCTAGATAGTATAACTCGTGCGTCGGACCAACACGTGGTTTATTGGATTTTTTCCATGATTCATGACTGAGACCATTGAACTGAGCTTTATCCCCTTGTACTTCTTCTTTTGGGAATGGTGTATCGCATAGAAATCTCTTGAATGACAGTTCCGTGACGTCATTAGGAGCATCATTATGAACATGCACTTGATATTTCTTGTACAATTCGAATTTCTCTCTGCTAAACCCTGATGGTTCAAACTTGGTTCTGAATCTGGGAGATTTCAATTGAGCTTCGTATAAACGGTTCAAATCAAACGTGTTTTTCTTGGGTGCTGGCAAGTCGGGACAGATTTCCTTGATAAACCTGTTGACCACCTTTCTGTGTTCTTTAGTCAATTTGCACATCGATATGTTCGTTCTAATAGTAAACAAACGACAACAACTGTTCAACAAGTCTGGCTTATATGTGAACGATCCTGATCTCCTGAAACCCATATTGATAAGCTCGTCGTATTCCTTGCACGACATTTGCATAATTGATGTCCCCATTATAATCGACTCCTTGTGCAAGTCTGAATTGACCTGAGAGTCTAGCGCATAATGGTCGTCCTGCTTCGAATCGCCACAATATCCACAATGTCTATCGCCAAAATAATGTGGAGGTGATAATATCATTGATTGCTTGGGTGAAAAACGTAATGAAAAGAGAATAAATAAAAGCGGCGAAAACAAACCCAAAAAAAAAAAAAACCAGACAATAAAAAAAAATATACTGTTCGACTTCTGGCAAACTCTCAACCCAAACCCCCTTATCAATATACATTTCAGTGCTCCATCGAATCAACCAATCAGCTAACTATGAGTTCCGTAAAAGCAAGTACACCTAAACCCAGTCCCGTTAAAACAAGTCCAGTGAAGAAACCCACTGAACCATCGAAACAAGAGGATCAACCTGGCCCAGCGAACCCAGAAACCATTGATGATGAACCGTCAATATTGTCTGATCCTGAGGATTATTTAGAGGGGAATGAATCGTTGGATATGAACTTGGCAAGAGGCGATCAAAAGGTATGGTTGGTTAAATTGCCTAGATATTTGATGGATGTGTGGTCAAACAAAGACTCGATGAATGGACAACAGCTTGGGAACGTTAAAATTAGAAAAGATAATAAAGGCAAATTACAGGTTAAACTAGTGTTGAATGAAGACAGTAGTGATAAGATCCCACACGACTATGATATAAAGATGTTAAACACACAGGTTAACAACTCGTATGCTTTCACCGAAGAGAATTTAAAGAAATTTAAACAAGAATTGACGGAAGTGTCAGACATGCCTGAACAACCCCAATTGAAAGACTTGAATGCAGAAAAGAAAAAATTCCAACCAAGAAGAAAATTCAGGTATTTCAGAGTTCAGAAAGAGGGGCAAGATGGCCAGCCAGTAAAGAAGTATATTCCATTTGTCAAGACAATTCCAAAAAAGACTAGCTTGATGGGCAAAGTATGTCATGATTGTACAGTCATACCATCGAAAACGGGTCTGAAGATTGGTGAGTCCTTAATGAAACGCCAAAATATGACACAAGGAAAGGAGAGACCGAAGGTTACCATATTGAACGAAATTCCGGGGGTTATCCAATCCAACGCTGGCCCTTCAATTAAAGGTTCCAGTACGTCAGTATTCTTGAGGTCTACTCAAGGTAAGAACAAGAGTGAAGGCAGAGCTATTAGAATGCCAAAGAAGGATTTATTGGATTTATTATTCAGGTTATTTGAAGAGTATGAATATTGGTCCATGAAAGGGTTAAAGGAAAGAACCAGACAACCAGAATCATACCTAAAAGAGTCGTTAGATTCGATTGCCACACTAATCAAAAGGGGTCCATACACGTCGAAGTACACCTTGAAACCTGAGTACAGAAGATTAAGAGATGCAGAAAGAGCTGTTAGATTAGGTATAGATGAAAACGATCAAAATAAAGAAAATAACGAGGA